>JAPQRN010000019.1:1292703-1315359 GCA_037367275.1 Coranthus polyacanthus | reverse complement strand
CCACACCCCACCCTCCTCCTCTCATAACAGTTGTAAGGCAGTAGTGCCACAAATCCCCTGGCAACGAGAGATGTGCCGTCAAGCATATAGACATGTAGAAATAATGGCAAACAATATGAAAAAGACAGGTTTTAATTTGTAATTCATTAGTTAGGTTATGAGTAAAAACAATAGTTAGACTGAAGGTGCATTTCTCATGTGAACTGTAACTATCTTTCTTTAAATCAAATCTCTGCTTTGATACACTTCTGCTGATATGATCACAAAACTGGTTTTAGCCAGCTCACATGTTTGCAAACACACTTAGTAATTAAGCTGATAACCTATTTTTAGGGAGCCTAGGGTTGGGTGATTTGGCCACAAAAACACGATTTTTGAAATCACAGTCCACGACTTGAACTGTGATCTTTCGTCTCACTTTTAGAATTTACTGTATTGTGCGGACAGATTAGAAACAGATTTCTCCATTTGCATGATTAAGGCACAATATTACATTAGAGATAACATTTCCACAACAGGTTTATGGGATAATCAAGATAAAGAGTTTCAGCACACACTCTAATTTGTCCCACCACAGTTTCATAATTAACCACAAATATATCTACACCTCTCATAATAATGTTTACATGTTGAGTTTTGCAGGAATTTGTCAAAAACCAGGATTACTGTATGATTGGAGGTCGGCACGTGCAAGCAGTCTGCATTATACGAAGTCCTGCAGGTTAAATTGATTTTTAGTGCTGACAGAGTCTAATGAATCACCATAAACCGACTTAAATAAATTTGCTGTTTTTGCCAGTAGCAATCATCTGTGATCAGTGTTCCTCTGCAAACTAGGCCATATGTCAAATTAGGATTGTCCACCATAAGTAATCTTCGATCACAGAGCCCTAAATGACTATGTCCTTTCCAAGAAAAAAATCACAGCATCAGTAATTTCAGCTAAAATATAAACAAATGCACAATACGTCTATGGTCAAGTGGCAAAGTCATCTAACATCTAACATCTTTATTTTTTATTTTTTTACATTTATTCCACACCAGAGCTGCTTTCCAATACCATAATGCATTTTATTGATCCATTTCGGCCTTTTTTTAAATTAAATTTGCTTTCCTTGTAGTGGAAGTGTAAAAGAAAAGATACTTTAGCACCACAGCACATCACAGCCCCCCCCCCCACCTCAAGCACATTATCTAACCCAGAGACTCTAACGGGTAGGAAACAACTCATTCTGTTAATTTTCACCCACTTTATATCATTATCCTGACAGTTTTTTTTACACACAGATGCTTTATATGCTTTCATTTGTTCGAATTTAGATATCATTGAACTGTTCACTAGACCCAGAACATGTCAAATGCCCCCAGCATTGTGTCCTGCCATGGGAGACACAGCTCTTTGCAGATTTGCGGTGTATGATGAGTTCAGCTCACACGATGAAATAAACTTGCGAAATGAAATCGATTTGGACCTCTATTTCAAGTCAAGATTTAAGAGGGAGGATGGCTCCAGGGATTGTCTTTTCAGCTCTTTTCTTTTGTTTGTTTGTTTTTTTTTTTCTAGCTTTTGTTTTTATGTTTCTTGCACATTCAAATGCACAAACAACTGTTAAACTGCCACAGTCTTATATAAAGTCTGATTTAAAGTTGTGAGAGGTTCTAGTTGTTTATGCTGTTATAATGCATTGTCAGACTGCAGCTCCTCAATCTGCCCCACATATTGCCTCTTGTGGCTTGATTGTTTGGAGTCTGTGCTGCACCTATCCTCCTTGACATTTTCTTTCTCCTCCTCTGTCTTGCTTTCAGTCTCTCTCTCTCTCTCTCTCTCTTTTGTCTGTGACAACACTTCAGGAAACATTTTACAGCAATTTAACTTGTCAAATGTGCAGATTTTTGATGGGGACCGCCGATGCATTTAGTCAAATTCACCACTGTGTTCACCAAAATGGTGTCTAACCTTGTCTGGATCAGATCCATAATGGTTGATACATATGGTCAAAAACCAATGGGAAACATGAGAAATGACTGCAAAGACATTGCATTATGAACTGACAGAGGCCGAAGAAAACAGGGGAGAAGACAAGACAGGTGAAAAAAATCTAACAAAATCAAACAGGAAACACAACAGGCAAGACAAAGGGGAGTACAGGAGGGAAAACCACTGGACACGGAGCACTTCGAAAGAGTGAAAACAAGGGGGCCAGAGAGGGAGAGATTGAAGAAAGAGCATAACAAACTGCAATCTCCAGTAAAGTGAAGGGGAACTGTAGAGTCTGGCAGTATAAGTCCTTATGGTTCATATAATTCCCTGTGGTTCATCAATTCAAGAGACTCTTCACATTCACGTTCAAGAAGTCATGTAATCCCAGAGCCGGCCCTGACAGTGTTGGAGCCCAAGGTGAGATTTAAGTTTGTGCCCATCATCCCTTTTCCCTGGAAATGTCTTAAAGTGTAATACTGCTGACGGCCATAAGAGGCTGCTCGAAAAAAGCCCTGGCTCCCTTAGAATTACATTGAACTTCTCTCTAAAAATACATGGGCAATAAGGCTTTCATGTCTGCAGTATCGAGCTATAATTTACATCTCGCTCACAAGTTGAATCTATTTATTGCTTCTAGCTTCTGTTTATTGAATAAAACCTAGATTTTCTTTTTGATAGAGAGATCTACTGTAGTTGTAGTTAATACGTTACATTAACAAGACTGTCAAATGATTTTGAAGTTTACTGTTTTACCGTTTCAGTAAGCTAGCATTTAGTATTAGCTCACACATTACCCCTTGTGCTTCCCCACAGTGATTCCATCCCCTTCTTATTCAGTCTATACAAACCTGAAAACTAAACACCACTTCATTTTTTAAACAAACACTTCAATATAAGACAGTAAATACTGTAAAACAATATCAAAAGTAAAGCAAAAGCAAAGTACAATCTATAGTAAATATTACTTATGAGACATAATAATAATGATAATGTTGAATAAACTGAAGACAGGCACACTGTTCCTTCACTCAATAGGTTGCACTGAAGTTAATAAAACAGAGGTTGGAAGAATTTTGAGATAAGAATTTGTAGATGATACATTACACGTAATACATTCGGTGTCTGTGTATGAACAACAGGTTTTGCATGTGTAATACGTGAGGAAATGCAATATGTTCTACACATCATGTTACGTGTCAATTAGCTCATTCCCAAGGAATGGGACAATTAACTTGAATGAACTTCACACACGCAGAAAAAGACAGTGAAATCAAAGGCTGCTGTACTGACAGATAGCTAACTTCGCAAAATCTTGCAGTGCATGCAGCAAAGGCTCCTACCAGAAGGAAATTCATCAATCAGCCAATAACAGTTCTTCATCTGCTGACATTAGCTGGTGAACTAACTCACTGGCTAATCTTTTTTTTTGAAGAAAAGCTTATTGAAAATAAGTACACGTTATGATGTGCACAATTGTGGTGATTCTTACATCTGTATTTTTCTTCTCCTTTTCTTTTTGCCGCTTCCTGCCTTGTGCGACTGATAATTTTGTCCTTTTCCGTCTCATTTTGCAGCTGTGATTCAAAGGCAGCCCTAGGCACAGAAAAGCGTGTAATACTGCATATGTATTGCATCCTGATATGAAGCGGTGTTTCATCAAGTTGTCGACTTGTGACTGACATTTCAGGGTAGGGCGTCCAGATCCCAACAAACCAAATGTTGGGCAAAGAGTATGCTTGTGTGGGACAATAATGGACACGTTACCATTGCTGATTGTCTTCAATTTTGATATAATGTCTTTCTAATTTAAAAAAATAAACACACAATAAACTGTAGATTACAAGTTACACCTTCTGCATGTACAGGACTCAACAAATGAATATTTCTTTGAATGCAACTTTACCAACTCCTGTGCAAAGGCAGTAAACAAAAGAGGAAGCTATAGTTTCACAGGGCTTAAGTGACAGTCAGCTTTGACTTATGTATTCCCTTTCAAAATCAAAATGTGGGACATCATCTCAATATGTGGGACAACGGATAAAAATGCTGTGCAGCCCCACAAAGTAAAACACCATAGGCACCTTATTCATATTTCCCTAATTTTATTAAATAACATAGTTAATAACATAGCTAGTTTAACAATGATTAAAAATACACCCTCATGACATTTTGCAGCCTCGACAACCACCTATGTCACATATACCATAGGATGGCTTTGTGTGACTCATTATTAAAACAAGCATCAAACATAATGTAATACTGTGCAGTACTTAAAGTTTAAAGGGTTAAAGTAAGTATTATGCAAAATCTAGACTTCCACATGAGTAGAGGTACATTTTCATTTGTACTGCAGATGAACATATCAAGGCTATATAAGTGACTGCTCTGTCGTGACTGCTATTTTTCTGTATTATTCCACAACAACGTAAATATTCCTCCATTTGAAAGTGATTATCCTCATGTATTATTGACATATTCTGTGCACAGATACAGCGTAAGGAAAGGATTGAAACATAATACAAAAGAACCTTGGTAGATATAGCATGTGCTCCAGAGCTCTTTCTACTAAATGATGCAGTAAGAGAGGATTAGAAGTCTAACAGGAAGGGGGTTGGGGGGGTGGGGTAGGTGACACCGTGCTTTGAGTTCACCAGCTGAAATGGCAAAAAATATGTGTGAAAGTAAGGATTTGTGGGACGGAACCAGCTTAGCAGGTTACAGCGGGCACGTTGGAGAGGAGCCGAGTTAAAAGGCCTGCTAAATGAGTCCAGGCACTGCGGTGCCAACAGTGGTCTCCTGCAATGCTGTGATTTGATTGTGGTGTGCTATTAAGGCTCTCTTTGCTCATAATGGCACTTCTTTATCCACTGTAATATTATTCAAATGAGAGTCCAATGACACACTCCTCCAGGGTAAAAAAATCCACCCAGGCTTCAGATTAGTTCAAGGGCCCCATGAGAAATTGTTCAGCTAAATGGGGAGCCGTTAAGTTTTTAATTTCTATACTTTGTGAAAGTATAAGAAGGGAAGAGACAGCTGTAGCAGCAAGAATCTTAATATAAACATATAATGGCATTTCTGCAAGTTGTGAGCAATAGCATCTGCCTGCATTTCATGCAAAAAAAGATCATTTTGAGAGAAATGATTTATTATGCTAATTTGTGTTTTGTGTAGTCTCAGATGAGAAAGGTTGCTAAATTAGAAATGGAAATAGCAACAGAAAGCAGCCTAAAACAAATAAAACAAATTCGTGTTACTTAAATCCATGCAAACACACCTTATAGTTTCCTTCAATTGATCTCAAGTTTGTTAGGAATGATGTCACCTCTACATTTGATGTTTTACCACCAATGACCACTTATAACCAATAGGTGGCAATCTGCACTTATCACTCAATGTGTTATAGCTTAACATCAGAACTATCACGAATGCCAAATTAGTGTTTTACAGCTATATGTGAGGGACAAGAAGTGAAGCAGTGCAGAGGGGAAACATGAAAAAAGGCTCCAGAAGGGAGATGAAGGGAGGGCGACAGGGGTGCTGACTTGTCAAAAGGTTTGCTTTCTCCACCTGCTACGCCTTCTGTCCATGTGAGAATAAACCCTCACAAGACAGTACACCTCCAAGAATACTTTGTGTCTTCACATCCGACAGTCACTCTATGTCAGGAGTTCATCTATTCTGCATAAAGGTTAGAGGCAAGGACGCAATGGGTGGAAGTCGTTTGGCTTGTTCCTCATTAAAAGGCTACCATCAAATGAGGGCTTTGGGGGCAGAGATGTGGCTGATGATTGCATATTTTACTAAAACAGCGAGTGGGCCGCACAGCTGGCTGGCACAACACACCAGCGTCTCAATCAAAGCCAAAACAAACCACGCCAATCAACCTGGTGTCTCCGGGTGCCTCTTCATGTGAAATAACTCAAGCAATTTCACTCTTCTCCTCTTCATCTGCTTCTTGGCTTTGTTGCCTCCCATGTTGCTGCACTGACCTGAAAACAGAAAGAGGGCAAAGCAATATAGTCAGTGTCTACATGAAAATACCAGTCTAGTGACTGTACTTTCAAGCATTTATGCAAAGAACCAGCTCTCTCGTTCCTAGTTTTAAAATGGAGTGGGAGATGGCAATTGATGCACATCATCACAGGCTCACACACACACAGAACTACCATTCCCACATGGGATGTTAATAAGACTATTTCCTGCCATCAACTATAAAAATGACTTCCAAGTATTTGAAGAGAACTGTAGGCAAGGGCACAGCAAGTAATTTCTTACCCACTCACCCCAATCCCTCACAACGTTTTTTTTTTTTCTCTTTTTACAAGACAGAAACAGTCTGCTCTATATTAGTTTTCTATGTCTAGGGAACCATATCTTCTGCATCTCTTCTACATCTAAACACATATACTGTACATATTTTTATATCTAAACAAAAAAAGTATTGGATTATAATATATATATATATATATATGTGTGTGTGTGTGTGTGTGTATCTGTGCAGTAAAGGAGTGATTGCACTTGCACACAGTCCAAGCCTCAATAAAAAAGTCGAATGTTGAGTAAAAATTCTACCATAGAACATGGTATTAATGACAGAAAGAATCTAACAAAAAAATACCTATTCATCTTGTCCTTGTTAGTACAATAGAAATAGAAATAGAAGAAGAAGGGAGCATGAAATACGGTTTCTCTAAAGATTTGAATGAACCAGGCCTTGGGAAGATGCGAGGATGAGCTACTTTATTCATTTAGTTGTGTGTGTTGTGTGATTGGGATCTAATCTAGCTCAGATTAAGCTTTAGTGAAATGGAAGAAAGATTGTGGGCTTTTAAATGAATAAATAGGCATGCTAACATACAGCACAGCTGTAGATTAACCTTAATATTTGATGAGAAAGGATTGTAAGGAGGATTGTGGTAGTGGTGCACATGTTTCCTGGGTAAACTGAATTTAATGTATCTTGACAGACACATACTTGTTCATCGGAGCACTTATGCTTGTCCTATAAACAACAACATTCATATTAACAGGAGATATACAAGATATGAAAGTGTAAAAACACTATAGCAAAACATTATGCAGTGACCTGATACATCACAGGTAAATAAAATACTCTTACATTCTCTTCTGAGGAGAAGATGCATGTAAAATCTAAATAGTGTTACGCCATCGTGATTACATCAAGTTGGGCTGTTTAATCTTTAATATTACATTATTTTTCACCTTTGCAAATGATGCCCCATGAAAGATATGACAGTAACACGCTACACTGATTAAGCCATCTTTTATCTGCAACTTAGCATATTTAACTTCCTTTCAACCATGTTTTGAACACAAGCAAATTGGATTAAGATCTAGAAAGATTAGAGCTTTTCCATATAGTAAGACACATTTAGCTGATAAGGCTGATGAAGAATATCTGTTAATGACAAAAGACAATGTCACAAACAGTATCACCTCCAGACAAAGATCAGGAATGACCGACCGGGTCTATAATGATAATGTACAGATAAAAGTGAGGGTAGTGCTTTATAAAGGGAAGACAGACACATTCTTACTGGCACCCTGCTGATATGGGATTTTCATAAATGCAGTATTTCCTCTCTCATCTAAAAAACCCTTCCCACGGTACATAATCCATGTAGAACTGATGTTTCTCACTTAAAATGACTAGTAAAGCCAATTAGCAGTAAAACGCAATTTCTAAGAGACATGATTTCTGCTTAACACCTGCTGGGTTGTGTGATGAACATTCGGGTTGCAGTTCTACAGATTTGGTCAGGAGCTGTGAAATATACTGAGGCTTTTAAACAGTATCTTTCCTGAAACAACTAGACCTATGTTATATACTGGGTGGACTTGAATTATTTCAAATGTTTCCAATGATGTACTAATTCAGTGTAAAGGCACGTTTCATTTAACATTTAATGTTACTTGCAGGTATTTCATTAGACTGAAATGACATATACGTAAAAACACAAATATACGTCACTAAATGTATCACGCGAGTACAATTTTAACACATTAATGTTGTCTTTAAACATAATTTCTGCCTGAGTGATGTCAGATTTTCATTGACAGTGGCAGTGGAAACGACAACCCCCATGATCCCATGGTACTTCACGACATCATATACTACAACCCCAAATAAGAAAAAAATGGAGTGGTATGAAAATACAAGAGAAGACTAGATAAAAGACTAGATATTAAAATGTACTTTGACTTGTATTTCATTGTAGACAGTATGAACATAATGTATTTCATGTTTTGTCTGGTCCACTTCATTTCATTTAAATATACATCCATATACATCAATAAAAAGGAGATGTCAAAGAAATTAAAACTCAAGTAACCGACCTTATCAGTTGGCTTCAACAACGTTGACACATTTCTGCTAACCTTTCGGAACCTGTTCTCCACAGTTTCATGTTGTGTTGCATTTCTGAGAAGTGTCCTGTCTGTGTCACTTTGCCTTTACATGTTTTATTTGATGGAGCAATTAAGTGAAGAAATTCCTGTCGCATCCAAGCCGACGAGTCAATAAGAGTATGAAAGAGATTTGAGCAGACATTGTGTTGACACTGATGAGTGCAGTGGAGTTATAGCTCGCAGGACAGCAGTGGCACCTCATTCACAGTCATGACCTGAGCACACAGTGTATGGGAGCTAGAGGACTGTCACGGCCACCCAAGCACACAGTGTCTCCACATAATGAGCACTGGTGGGTCGCTTGTCTCCAGACTGGCAAATATTACTGGCTTTAGCCCAAAAGTCAGTTAGAGTGGTGACAGGGCTTCAGGGTACTGGATGAATGCCTGAACAGCTGTCACAACCATATTAAAAGTATCTGACAGGTTTTTCTCAATGGAAAAATAAGATGTGTTAGAATCGATGTATGAGATCTTTTTGTTACCCACCTCTGATTGGAGACACCGGGAGAGTATTCAAGTAAAATAACTGATTACCTTATTAATGATACGTTTTTCTTAATAGAAAACACAAAAAGACAACAGAACAAAGGCTTTTTTCTTCAGCCTCAGGCAACAAAGACGATTTGTTAAAAGTAGATATGACTGGGTACCACTTTTTCATGTCTGATACCAATATTGTTTGCACAGTTATAAATATTGATCAGTACTTATTCACAAGAAAATAGGCAGGCGAAAAATGTTGGTAATTAAAAAAAAAACAAAAAACAACTCTGATACATACATAATATGCTGTCTAGTGCAGAGACAGAAAATCAAATAGAACTTTTAGAAGCATTTTTAATAGCCAGCTGCATCAAACACAAACAATAGAAAGAAGAGAACAAAAAGTGCCACCTTTGTGTCAAATTTTAAGCCCGAGTGAAAATAACCCAAAAAGGAGATAAATAATAGCTGAACTGGTCTGACTACCATTATAGTTTAAATTATGGATAACAGTTTTGTTGCAATCTGTTGCACACATGTTATAAAGGCCTCATCATATTTCTCTATGTATTATTTCAGCAAATGTTCTATGAAGTTTGTTGTGTTAATGCTTCCAGTGTCGGTGCCAGACACTGACGTTGTATATATAGCATTCCACTGTTTTGTTTTTGGGACAGTGAACCTGAAAAACCTTCACACTGCTGACATGCTGCATGCACCTATCGTTAACTTGTGGGGGAAGTTATTATCATGTGTCTGCTGCTTTATGTTGTTCCAAGTGTGTCTACAAGTATTTCAGGCTGTTGCTCCTGTGTATTGCATCGGATTATAATTTAAAAAATAAAAACAAAACAAAAATATCCTTGATCCCAGGTTGTTGGTCAATATTGGACAGATACGGACAGTGAATATTGGATCAGTACATTCCTAGTTAAAAGGAGAATGCTTGGGTGGGTTGTACTGAGCCTAATGAGGATCTGAGCAGAGGTAATGAGCTGACCACACTGAGGATGACTGGTGGACAGGTCTCAAATGGCAGGAGAGTCGAACAGTTGCCCAGACAAAGTAAATGGCAAAGCAGAACTGAATACATTTAACTGAAAACAGAGAAGTCTGAATTGGTCATGGTTGGAAATGGCTTTTTCTAACAGCATGTATGAAGGTAATCTCTGCGACTGCCAAAACTAAATGGTTGTAAAGCCTTCGCAGTAACACATGAAATGTAAAAGTAGAATTTTGCTGACAGCAGCTTAGTTCAGGCAACATTATGTTTACACAAAGCAGCCAGTTATTATCAGCCACTTTTCCCTTATAGGTAAACTCTTTGCCAAGTGACAAAGGAGCAATGTCATTTATGTCATTTCTTCGCTAGGTTATATAAATAGCTGAGTCAGCCAGGATCATTTTCTCCTGAGCCATTGTTAATAGTGTTAATGTTGCAACTGCCCTCTTCTTGATTTTGATTGGTTGGTGAGATAGAAATGAAAATGATGAATGCAGTGGTGTTTCGAAAAGTTAAACTATTTCCAACTCAAAGAATGCTGCGCAAAACAATCACTGTGCGCTATGGGCATTTTTGCACCAAGGATGATCAGCGCTGTCAGTGTTAAACTTCACAGGATTTGTATGGAAAATAGATGCTGCCAACGCAAAAACAGCTGCCTGTAGATACAGGCCTGAATGCAACTACAGTATGGTGAAGGTCAAGAAAATCAATGTCATTGAAAATCCACTGTAGTTGAAATCAGGCAACTGAAATATTTGGTTACAAGCAATGGAAAGATTTCTAAATAATGAATAGCATTGGATGAAAAACATGTATCGAAGGATCTCTAAATAATGCCATTGATTGTATTTCTAAGGGGGACTGGGTCTATATTCATTGTATTATTATAGCAGTGGTTGTTAAAAGTTGCACACATACACACACATACATTGATGTAAGGTAGTTATTATGGGCCTTAGTCATTAGTTATGAAGCATACACATTTTTTTTTCTTTTTTCAAAAATCAGTTGTAATATGGTGATATATACAGACTTTCCACCACAAAAGTAAAGAGGTCAAAGAAAATGCTATCAGAACCATAGACAGTTCTCTGACGGTCAGCATCCTGAACCATAAGAACCAGCACCTGAGAGCAGAGGAGCTGTCTATGTGACTGGGGTGCTGAAATGACTGCTAATGTAACAAGAGGCAGTTTTTGGTGCAGTAACCTCATGAGTGCACTCATATCTCTAACACAACAGCTTAGCTAATGTAATGATTATTTAGGTTTTAGCCTGTCTAGGCTAACTTAACATTGCCTGCTACATGGTTGCTGCCACACCAAGAGGGCAGCGATTGGTGCTGATGTCTGCTGAACTGCAGTATTTCGGGGGGGGGGGGGGGTCATCCATGGGCTGGTGAACAGTATGTCAATAGTTGTTTGAAATAGCCTAATTAATTCATGTCTTCCTATCCTGGTTGTTCTGAAAAGTACTGTATTTGTTTTACCAGCCCATGCTTTAGGCTCATGTAAAAGTTATGAGAACGAAATGTCTGATTTTTCTGGGGAAACACACAGAACTTTACACCCATGACACTTACACCTTCTGTTTTCTCTCTTTCCTTTTCTTATAGTCGCATTTAAGTACAAAAGGCATGACTGCTCGCTTGGCTATCTAACTATCTACTGTACCGCATCTTCTCATCAGTAAAAACATCAACATATACATTATCCTGATCGCATAATCCATGTGTGACAAATATACCAATGAAAATAAGAAAATATTCATGTGATTGATACTGATAGTTTACCATAACAATGTAACAGTTTGTAGTTTTTATAGTTTATGTAAAATGAGCACGTGATTTTGTTACCGATTGCTATGACTATTTTAATCAGAGAGAGTCAGAGAGAGAGAAATACACACCATGACAGAGATGGGTATATATCAAATAACACCATGTTTAATTTAGTGCTGTAAATTCTACTTTGAACATGGGTGTATTTCCGAGGTGGACCCCATCCCCCTCTCCACTGGAACCAAGACTGTCTTTACACCCTTGGATATATAAGACTAAAACATAAAAGGATGACAAGATGGAGACAACATCCGGGAATTTGTCACTAATTCTTGAAAAAATCTGGTTGGCATATTTGATAAAAATAATAATGAAATGGCATGACTTTGCTTGTAAAAATCCAGTAAGTGTTGACTGTAATCCCCAAGGTGATTTACACAGTCAAGACCACGTGGTAAATGCTATTTTACATTCCATTCTAATTAATTCTGATTGTTCTTGTAGGTTGAGCTGGTGTTATGTAATATTTTGTATCCAGTCGAACGGTGTCATTTAAGAATGTGGTCTGCAGAACCATTAAATCTCTTTGGGGAATATCCCTTTGATGTGTTAACCTTTCAAGGAGAGCCACTTTAGCTCAGAAATTGGCTCCACATCCTCAGTAAGCCCTTCACCACCTGTAAGTCAAACCCTCTGTGGAATAAATGTGAAAAAAAAAACCCAGAAAGTATGATGGGGCTGAGTAGAGGAGTGAAGGGGCTTGGGTGATGAAAATAGGAATGCTAATGTGTAATGTCTAATTACTAGTTGCTTAAATTGGCTGACATGAGCACCCATCTGCTGAAGGTGTGCAATGTTGTAAAGTGCTGCTAATTAAAATACTTGAAAGATAATTTGGGGAATTGAAAATTATTTAATGTTCATTTATGTAATTCCAGTGCATTAGGAATAACAGGAGGAGAACACGTTGTGTGCTGTTATTGGGTACAATTGTGTATGTAGGAAAGAAGGTAACAGAGGAAGTCGGGGTGAAGTCATGGAGGGTTGGAGGAAAATGCACAATATTTATGAAGCTCTGTCAGGTTAATGTCATGCAACATTTATTGGTGCAGTAATGTTTAATTTAGCATACGCTACTGTAATAAGCCATTACGTGTTGTGCTGTGATTCAGAGTTTGATGGTGCTGTAATGACAATCAGATGCCCTTGAATATCTCACTAACATTGTGCCCGCTGCATTTAAAGGCAGAAAATAAAAATAAATCACACTCAAAACATATTTATGCCGGCTAAAGATGTGCTACGGTTGTGCTATCGATAACACAAGGATCTGTCTTTTGAGAGGTGGCTGTAAAATATTCAAAATTTCAGACAGGAACATGATTGGATTAGCTTTGATAATGGATGTCATAAAAGCAGGCAGTGCCATTTTAATAAATCTGTCACATTGCCAAAGGGCAGAAATTATAGAAGCATATCGTACGACCGCGAACAGAATCTTTTCTGCCCAACACAACCTAAAAATACACAAAGAAATCACAGTTGCAAAAGTCTGCAGTTGGATTTGTGAAGAGCAGGGACCAAATCACCCGAGTTTACTACCTATCACAGCCTTACAGAAACAAAATAACCAATGTCAGCTGAAGGAGGGCTGACCTTGGAGATAAACCAGCAGACTCTCCAGTGCTCCCCATGATTGTGTGACACTGTGGAAATGACCAAATGTCCTTTTGTCCTCTGTGATTAATGCCAGTAATTTGCTTGTAGCCCACCTAATAGATTGTGTGTTTCTGTTGTCTCCAGAGCATTTCTTTTGACATCAGAATGGGTGGCAGTGATTTACTTAAGGATTAAAGAATAGATTATCATATCAGATGCAGAGGCGGATCACTGAAATAACTCAAGGAAAACAGAGCTATCAGCTGGATATCATAGCATGCTATGCATATGGATGAAGATGTTGAAACATGCCCCTTCTGTTGTCTGCTGTGCAGGGCATGCAAGAATGCTTTCTGTGTGTGTGGCGAGTTGACCCGAAGCTATTTTTAGAAGGACTTTAAAGTTTGTTTCGATCATTATTTCCAACTCCTGTCATCTCAACAACTCAATCACTATATAAGGAGAGGATTTCAGAGGCACAGGGTCACTTTGTTATCATTGATTTCCTCGCCAAAGACATGACAATAAATGGCCTGTGCCAAAGACACCAAGATCACATATTTGTGCAGAGAAGCCACCAGTATTGTTTATGATAGTTATAGTTTTTCTAGTCTGTGGTGCCTCTACAAAAGCGTATTATTTTTGTATCCCAGAAGTATACAGTCCTACAGACACCATCGTACTGATGGCGTCTCCCAGTAATGAAAATTCAGAATTTATCTTTATAATGGATCATTATACATCTGCCACAGTGTAATAGCAGCAGGATAAAAAATAACATTGCTTGATTTAACTCACTGGCATACTCCATTACATTTTAGTCTGGCAAATTAGCACAGAGGAGGAATCAGGATTGCAAAACAGGCGAGCTGTGAGATTGAGAACATGCTCACTGTAAAATTGCCCCATTATACAAAGTTGCATCAGAGGAACCTTATAAACAGCCCCTGCCAAGGGATTTATTAGTACTGAGAAAAACCTAAGAAGGTTGTAGCAGGCACAATGTCCAATGTTCCACTCTTCCAAAAAGCCATTAATGCAATGCTCTAAGTAGATATGAGAAAGGACGGAGCCCATGCAGGGATGGGAAAAAAGGAAGATGGGAGAGGCTGACACATAAATGATTGCAAGGGGAATTGAATAAAAGAAAATTATGCTCTGAACTTTGAAAATGAACTTTAAAAATGTCACATATGTTACACAAGGGTTCACTTTCAATTTTACTTAATGAATTACACAGTGTTGAATTGGGTGAGCTTCAGAGCCTGCTTTTTCTGACAAAACACAGACTATTGCATGTCTATTGATGTGTTCAGAGTGATGGTAACTAATAAATAATAACACGTACACTATCATTTCTGATGAACTCAATTAATAATGACTTTTAAACAATCCTACAAAGCCTTACAGATGTCCTTCTCTACAGCAAATACAGTAAGTTCAAATTTAAGTTCAAGTTCAGTTGAATGTTGACAAGATGGTAGACCTGTGTATTTTATAGACAAACAGATAAATACCCTATTCATCTTCCTGACAGTCATACACTCAATAATACTTAACAATTTGGCTTTACATGGATTAAACACAGGATCTGTTCTGCCGCTTGTGAAACAATCACAAAATACATAGTATGATGTAGGGAAGTAGCATGGGATCATGGGAGTTGTCATTTTCATTACCATTGGTGATAAAAATCTGAAATCATGTTAACAGATGTAATGTATTAAACTTTTTACAATACATTTAGTGACATATATTCATCATTATGTCACTTCATTCTAATGAAATAGTCACAAGTAATGTTAAATGTTAACATTATTAAAGGTGATGTGATGCCTCTGACAGGTGACCAAATGAAACAGGGTGTCACTGAATTTGAGCATTGTTGGAACTATTTGATATAGTATAAGTACACGAGTCAATAAAACATATAACATAGGCCTAGTTGTTTATAACGGAATGTAGCTCGTTTGGAGGAGTCTGTCAGCTTTCATGAAGAGCGTAACACTTCTTCCTTTTATAATTAAAAACCTGAAAATACAAGCAATGAAATGCACACTTACTTAGTTCAACAGTCCAAAAAAGAATTTAGTTTAGTTTAATTTTCTGATTTTCTGCTTAAGATCAGAATGTTTAAGTAAGTGTTAGCCAACTGTTGTGCAACTGAGATGTTTTAAAAGTGCTCACAGGATGTACTCTTCCAGAATAAGTGCAACTATTTCAGTCACTAAGTGGCAGGACTGGAATTCTTCCCCTTTCTTCTGTTTGCGTGTTACCATTTTGAAAGTCCCCCTAGCTACGTGAAGAACAACAACCTCCGAGCTGCAACTACACACTGAAAATGGCAAGTTTTGACAAACATCTTTGACTCACATCTTTTTATGTGCCATTTTCCTTTGTAGGGATTTAGTTATTTTAACACCACATCGCACTTCTTCATTTGCATGTGTCTGACCAAAACAACTCTCTACATCCTGCACTCAGCATCGCCCGAGAAGAGTGTGATTCATTTTTTAAAAAACTAGCCAAACAAGAAAGCTTTTCCCTATTTTTCAGAACAATAGCGGATGGAGCCAGCACTGGAGATAGATCTGGCTATGTGAGACTCGGTTCAGGGTGAAAGATGTAGTGAGATGTAGTGGTGAGGTAGATTACAACCTCTAAGATATAAACGGCTAATTATAAGGTGACAAAAACACACCGGTTCTTATTTTCAGGTGATTACACACTATGAAAATACAATGATAAAGATTATATTATAATGATAATAAAAAATCTTACACACTGAAACTTAATATCAGTTTGCTGACTTACTAACGAATCCATTGTTTTATCACTAAAGTAAAACAAGAAGTAAACAGACCAGGGTGTCCTTCTCGAACACAAAACTTTTGCTAATATATTATATCTCTTTTCAGTTTTAAGGCTTCTGTTCACTGGACCAAATCTCTAGACCGTCTAAGTCTACATAGACTGCTGTAGGGGTAAATAATTAACTTCAAAAGCATGAATTTCAAAAGTAAGTAAGGCCTGAATTTTAACAGTGCTTTCTCCATATAAATAGAATATATTTCAAAGAATTTTCCCCTTTTCATACCCCTTCAGAATTTTAAACTTGGGCATTTTTTAAAAAAAGTTGTGATTTTTTTTTTTATGTTCCCTGTATTCATCGTTCTCTTGCTGAACTGTTTATTGCAAGAGTGATTTCAGTTTCAAAGAGAGGAAATCAACTCAACGCAGATACGACTGAATGTGTAGCAAGGTTTTCGAGTACGCGAAATAGATTTAGATTTTTTGATTTTTCCAGTTACATTTAAAAATAAACCAACAAATGCAAATGTAACAGTTTTATGCATATGTAAACACCCACCATGGTAATGTTTGCCAAGGAATTCAAGTGAATCTTAATAAGATAACTAACATTGTCGCCTTGCTCATTGTATCTTAATGTATGATTCATAATGTCCTAAAGAGACTTAGAAGCTCGATCTTCTCTGACAGCTAAGACGGCAGTTGTGGCGTATCCCAGGGAAAGACAATGACCCCGGTAACTTCTACACAGATTGGCAGCACACTCTCCCCAAGGTCGACAGAGCACTAAAGCAACAGCAAAGGTTATTTCATCGCGCTTAGCCGCTGACTACATTGCGTCTCACACAAGCCCTAGGCTGCTTTCAACAAACCCGTCTGCCTGAATTCTTTTGAACTGTTTTCCAAGCACAATCTGACATTTGTTTTTTTTTTTCTCTGGGAATTTAACACGGTTTCCTTTTTCAGTAGCAAGTGCGTCGTGTAGATTAGAAAGAGCACATGCTCACAAAACCAAGAAGCCACTCAAGTCCAAAATGTAAGGGCAAATTCCTCATCACTTCAAACCATTGCGCTGTCACTTTGACAGGCCATAATACTTATTAAGCTGACAATGCCATGATGACTTGAGCCTCAAAGAGAAAAACATTTCACAAGGATACGGGCCAGAGCTGTGGCATTGGTCAAAGCAGTCATGGAGATAGTGAGAGTGAGCCTCGTCTGACCTTGTAAGGGGTTTTATGAGTGGAAGAGGTGATAGTTTTTGTCAGCATAAAGTTATTGTGCTTGCTGCTGTAACAGGATGATATCCTGACTCTGCACTGTCTGGAATATACACCCTCCCCCGGTAAATTTCATCTCTTTATCCCATGGAGCGGTAGCGCGGCAGCCCAGAGTGCACTCCCTGTGGATGGAAGAGGGGAGGATTAGGGGCTCCCCGTTTGCACAGCTGTATCTTGGGAAGTTGCTTTCTTATGTTGATCGACTGAGACAATTTGTCTAAAAGTATGACCTTTTCCTTTTTGGCACTTACTTTCCATCAAAGTGGATAGCGCCGACGGAGTGATGGATTCCAAAATGCGCTTTGTGGAGAAGCCATTGACTGACACAGAGCAGAAAAACAAGAACATTGCATCATCTTCTCTATCACTCAAAAGCATTTGAAGCTCTTAAATCATGTGGCAGTGCACCAAATTGGACTGACAACCACAAGAAAATTGCTGCTGAGTTTTAAATGGATTAACAAGTGTAAGAATTACTCTTTTCCTACAAGTTTGGCAAAGCCTTAAAAATCAGAAGAATTGGTTCGGTGTTAATGGGATCCAACTGAAAAGTAAAATGTCATTTTTTTTTATTTTTAAATCTGACTTATGTTAGTGCTTCTTTAGGTCTTAAAGTTAAAACACACTTTGGTTGGGCATGACATTTTAGTGACAGTCTGATTCGTCTAATTTTTTGCGTTTGTACCAGTACACTATAATACAATTTGTATTCTTTTTTTATTGAAACATAAACAACTTTTGTCACAGATGAGCCGGGTAACATCATTAACTGCTACACTGAAGTTAGTAATCCATTATTTCCATTATTGGTCGAGGCGGATGGCCACCCACTCTGAGCCTGTTCTGTCTGACGTTTCTTTCATTAAAGGGAACTTTTCCTTCCTGCTGTCGCCATGTGTTTGCTCAATAAGAATCTGTTTCTTTCTTCTCGTTTTTCTCAATAGTACTGTAAGGTCTTGACATTAACATGTAAATTGCCTTGTGATGATTCTTGTTTAGTGCTGTACAAATAAAACTGAATTGAAATTGAAATAGCTTGACACTGCTCAACAAGCTTCAACTAACAAAAAAGGTTTAAACAAATTGTAATTTCAATGTTGAACTCTCTTCCCAGGCCTTTGTATGCCTTGAAACAGGTTTTTAAAAACACTTTTGTTTTATCAAGAGCACCAGTGAAGAGGTATAGAGTCAGGGAATAGTCTTTATTGTCATTGTACATGTACAACGCAATCAAGGTCAATGCTTGTTAGTGCCAAAATAATAAAAGTGGTTATTAAAAGTAGCACAGCTATAATGAAGAAATGAATATAAGAAAAATATAAACTAACACTAAAACTAAAAGGAAAGTGAAAACACATGCAGATGCACTATTGGCCAATAGTTAGCCAAGAGTTCAATCGGTCACATGATTTTTTTCACTTTCGGAGAGCCGAAGAGTAAATGAAGAGAGAGAGAAAGACAAAAAGAGTGCAAACACCAGACTAAGCGAAATGCTGCTGGCATGATGTTAATTTGACGGGATCTGAGCTCTATTTTCGAGCTCAAGCATGAAAAATAGGCATCTCTCCTTCTCTCCAAATGACTGCTGCTTCAGCAAGGCTTGAAGTGCCTCACGCAAGCCACTCACCCAGCCTGTGTGGCCGCTCTAATCTGTTAACATGGGCATCGAAATAAAAATCGACCGCCACACACAGGTGAGGTAGGCAGTGTGTTTCAGGTATTGACATTCACAAAGCCACATGAACACAAACACACACCTTCAAGTTCACAGTTGTTTTAACAGACTTCCCTGATAAACACAAAGTTAAACTGTTTGGCTGACCTGTATTCACAGAAGTACACAGCAGAGCTGAGTCAGCTGCTCAAACTGCCACAAATTCAGGCCCAGAGAGTTCAAGAGTAATACCAAACTATAAAAGATCTGTAAACAGTTTGGTGTATCTGCCTAAGCAAAAGCACAATGAGCTTTCCACAACATGTTCCTGCGTGATAACTGTTTCACAATTAAAGCCTTGAATGAGGAAAATGAGGGAGTTCTGTCCACTGAAACACATTCGTTTGGTAGGGTAACAGCAAATGTGTGTGTCAACAGTGCAACTTCACTAGGCTAAATGGTGGGTTTTTATGCTTTCATTCTTAACCTAGGCAGAGGAAAATCATACACATATTTCCCAGTTGATCTAGATATTCACTCATGCAAAAAACATACCGAGTTTCATGAAGATTGATAAAGCCATTGGTGAGTTCTAGTGCATTTTAACACACAGAAACACACACTGATGGATGCCGGTGCACAGGGTAATGATGAAATCAAAAAGCACCGGTATCGACTATTGACCAAAATGCTATTTTAAACATTAATGTTGGCATCAACCCAGCATTTCAGGACTGGTGCATCTGTAAATGCCAACGTCAGTGACTTCCCAACTGAATATTTGTGCGATGAGCAGCTCATAAATATATCATTTCTTACACACATATTTTTTTCCTTTTTTACTGTATGTCCCTCTCCTCAGAGCAAGTACAAGGAGCGTGCAGAGGTAATTGAAAACACTAATAAGAAGACAAATGTAAAAAAAATAGTGTGATCCCAATTCTATATGCTCTTTAAATACATAGTTTGCAATTTCTGTGGCTAGGGGTCTCTCAACAATAATTAAAGACATAGCAGTAGATGACGGTAGCATGGGATCTTGGGAGTTGTTGTTTTCATTACCAATGCTGATGAAAATCTCTTTATCATGACTCAGAAATCATGTTTACACATGAAGAAATGCATTACTTGGATTACATTTAATGATATATATTCACCGGGAGTTAGTAATATTTCAGCATTTGATATAATGTAAGTGCACTAGTGACATAAAAATAACATAGGCGTAGATGTTTTAGATATTTTGATGTGGAAATGCATTACATATTACAAATTACATGCTATTGGTTCAAACGTTTGATATGAGTGAAAATTTGTGATGAAGTGATGTTATCTGCATATGATTAAAAATGCATTGTGGCCAAGCAATGTTCATTCTAATTAGATGCTATTTTCATGTTATTTGTTCCCTTCACCCTAGCTTGCGAACAGACCTTGTGAGGAATCTGCACGTTTCTGATGCAACTGAGTAATTCTCCCTTGAGGTGGGTAGATAATGTGTCAGCACTTCCCCCTGTTTTTTGACCCCTTCGGACAGGTTTAAAGGGCACAAACTTGAGGTCACATTCAGCTGCACCGCTCGACTCCAGCGCCCCAGTAGGCGAGACTTCTCATGTCAGCTGCCACAGCCCAAAGCACTGCATGACTCCTCAACATACAGCATTTCCCTTGCTTCCCTTCCAGTGCACTGTATAGTGTCGAGTTCAAGATGAGATGCGTGCTTGTAAACACACCTGCCACTACTGACATCCAATATGGAATAAAATGAGCATATTTATCTTAAGAGCTGAATTTATCTCACGCGTTTGCTATCCTCCATTTCGGTGTGTCTCTTTTCCTTCAGGGTGACAAATGAGATGGAAAATTCTCACGTCAAAAACATGCTTGCTGAAAGCTCCCATGCTGCTATCCTCCGAAGCGGTGTCAGAACTGAACAGAAAAGCAGGAAGAGACGCTATATCAGAAAGCGGGATGTTTAGGTTGTCACAGAATGGTGACATTTTATGCTGCACGTCATTATGATGATGAACATTTATTCTCTATCACCAGCACCTTTTGGACAGCCTTTCCTTTATTGTACTTCTTTGAAGGTAACAATCTTTGACAGTCTTATTTATTGCATGGCATCACAGGGTTATTTCTGGAAGTCACTTGAAAAAAATCTGCTTCAGAGAATATGTATCTGTGAAAATCTATATCAAAGCAGCTCACCACAATGTATCATTGAATGTTCTGGGAAATAAACTCTGTTGAAAGTAATAACATCTACCAGTGTCCCCATGCTTACGCCTGTTTGTTAGCTATAAATATGTACGTATGATTGCTTTCTGATAGGCTGAGCAATGTTAAATCTTGAAAAATTAAAAATATAAAAAGTATGCAATTGTGCATGACATCTAAAAATGAACTGAACAGCTTCTTAAATCTAGCATGAAATAAAGTATTCATTCCTTGATTGCATATCTTCTCATACATGAGTGATTGGGGCACCACTGCACCTTAACAACCCTGTAATGACCCAAAACTACTGCAATCTTATGGCACTGATGCATGACAATATTATCATTTAAAAAGCCTGTTGAGCCCCTGTGTGCTCGTCTTAGCCAAGAACAAATGATATCTATTCTTATCTCTGGAGGTATAAGAATTCATAGAATTCACACTTTGAGACTTTTAACAAAAGCTGCTATGCTGTACCCAGGCCTGATGCAATTACAAATTCTTTCAGGGGAAATGATTAAATTACTTTCATTTATCGTGGTTTTAAAACTTAAGTGTATGTGCAAATCTGCCCTCCACTGAGACTGGCTCAGTAAAAGCTTTCCTCTGTTCCTCTGGATTCACAAGTTGTTCCCAAAACACATTAACACCTGCAGATACACGCAGTAATACACATGCACACACTGCATCATGCAGTCCATGTGCTTACTATCTATCACTTCCTTGGCTCCAGATTACCATAGTTCCTTTAGCAAAGCATAGGAAAGTCACAACAAATATTGTTGTGTGAGTCTTACCTTGATCAATTTAATCATGGCGCCATGTCCAACCGAACTTGCAGTATCTTAGCAACACTATACACAGATTCAAAAGAGGGTACGAGTGTTTTCATCAAATGTAGGGGCATATATAACAGACATTTGTGTTTGAAAGAATTTGAAACTAATCATTTCTCCAGCACACCTATTTGGTTGCTCAATGTCTCTGCTATTTTTCAGGTACTATTTTACAAAAATGACCTCCATGCTGCACAGATGCAATTTAGAATGCTAGGCAAAAAAAAAAAAAAAAAAAGCAAGCACTACCTACACTGAATGGCCAAGTTTTGATTTCTTCACCTTAAGAGCATCAGTGTTGTTAAAGTGTAGCTTGGGCTGAAAAATGAGAGTTCTGAGAGATGGTGTCAGAGACTGCACCTGCACACTGAGCCTGAATAATGCACTCACACCACAAGGACACCTGCTGTAGCCCGTACATCTGCAGCATCACAAACACACACACACACACTCGGGCATGCATGAAAACACATGTTTAAATACAGAGCATGTTGATACACATACAACTTAAA
>JAPQRN010000019.1:1252250-1290851 GCA_037367275.1 Coranthus polyacanthus | reverse complement strand
GCCAGTGAGCACGAGTTTGGAAAAGGCTCATTGTAGTCACATGTTAGGCCATTCACTCACATTCTCTGCATTCACTTCCATCCCATGCTGAGGCTGCAAGGTAACCAATTGAATAAATGAATAAAGCCAATCCAACAAAGGTGCAGAAGTCCCATCATGCACTGCTACCCCGCGAGGACGCTGTTTCAGGTTGGCTAAGCTGATGAGTTTCAGTCCGACACCCCGCTCCCCTGCAGGTCAACCGCCCTGGGAAAGCAGGTGTCTCTCTTTGAGTAGGGAGCAACACTGTGCGTTAGCGAGAGAGAAAGCATGTGTGTACATATATGTGTGGACCTGTGCATGAGCAATGTGCATGGTTCCAGCCCCAGGAGGGTGTTAGGAACACAACCCGGGATTTGGTGCGACACCTGGAACCAAGCTTTGTCGGCCTCGTTTTTTGGTGCAGCCTCTCTGATTGGCCAGCGTCCACCACATTTTCAGTGTGTTTTACAGTACAAAGGGATTTGCCACAATTAGCTTTGACTTATTTTGAGATTTTAACATTTATTCAAACCTTTTTTTTGAACTGAGAATATATCACGGAAGTATGAAATGCCTCATTTGCAATAAAACAAAGTAAATGAAACACTGTGAAACAGACGACAAAAATAATAAAAGCCAATTCAGTAAAAATAACAACACCTTAAGAAAAAGTGCAGTCATGAAAATACAAAATAAATGAATCATCTAAAACAAGAACAGTGAGAAGTAAAATGTGAATTAAAGATTTAAAATGTCCCAAGGATAAAACTGGAGTGAGTTTATAATCATTCTGCAGTTTGTTCTAGCAGGTGCACAGTATCTAAAACTTGATTTTCCAACCTAGGTAAAAAAACAGCAAGCACCTGCAACACAATACTATTATTTGGAAGTGTATGATAAGAGCCTCCATTAAAAGACAACATGAGGTGATATACAGGGATAAAAAAAAAAAAAACAGCAAGGGCCTTATAAATAACTAAAACCCAATGCCTACTGCATCTCATGGAGAAGGAGAACCACACCCTCGGCATACAGCTCTATCATATAGAGGAATACTTTTGCGTTTTTGTCTTAAACATCCACAGTGAGACGTGTAATTTTATGTAATTTTACTTTTTATTTAAACCCAGAAAATATGCTGAGGAGTAGCCTCATTTTCAATATGACCACGTAAAGAAACACATTAAAATATGCGATTTAATAATAAAAGACAATTCAATAAAATAATAACCTTACAAATTACTGAAGTCCTTAAAATACAAAATAAATGAATTTGCTAGAACAAGAACAGCAAGAGGAAGAACGACAAGAAGTAAAATGTGATGCAATTAAATATTTAAAATGTCATTAAGGATAAAACTGAAGTGAGTTCGTGATCTTTATTCAATTTGTTTTGTTGCAGGTGGACAGTAACTGGTTTTCCAGTTGTAAGAACTGCCAGCACCTGCAACATAAAGCGGTCATTTGTGTGCATGATGATGCAAAGACAGTAGTGAGGTGATACATGGTGTTAAAAAAACAGTAAAGTCCTCAAAAATAAATAAAATCCAATGATTTATCATGTCTAATAGAGAGGGAAAACCACCCACCTTAGGCTTCCAGGTCTGTCACAGAGGAATGTTACCAAGAAGCATTTATATCTTCTTCTATAAAGTAGAGACAGCGAGACAAATGTGGACAGGGTTTGTGACAAAAAAGGATAGTACAAAAAGATAGAGTCTTCTCTTCTGAGAGAAAAACTGGACAACCAATGAGAAGAGACAGAAGTCCCACCGGCAGCGTCTTTCTATTTTAGCACACAAGGGGACAGACAGATGTTTGACTGAGCACGGGCCAAAACCAACATGGCAACACACAATTAAGGCCCTAATAAATTAGGACACAGTTAACAGCGACAGCATGTCAACATGGCCCAGGATGGGGCCTGCGAGCGACATATCGAGGATACTGTGGCTACGTGTTGGAAACAGACTAATGGGAAGCGATTTGGGGTTGGCCCAAGATATAATTACCGTCCCCACCTCTCCTGTTCAATGAGGCCTGAGGCCTCCTGGGAGACGCCTATTTCAGTCAGGTAATGGAGAGCCCATGCCCAGGAGCGGATGATCAAATTGTCTGCAGCAATCTGCTTTTTTGCTCTCCTGATTGTCCCCAAAGACATAAAGAGCTGACCCAAGGATTTTTCCCCTACTATTAGAGCCAAGCCAGCTTTAGAAGCAAAGCTCTCCCCCGCCATTACAGTTGTTGTATGATGGCAGTGGCGTGTGTGTGTGTGTGTGTGTGTGTTTATGCATGAGTGTGTGTGTCGGGGATGGTTGCTGAAGTTCGCTGTGATTTATGTGTTGTCACACTAACAGGAGCATAATGAAGTTGTTCTTGCAAACACATGTTTGGGCTCTGAGGGGCAAGTCTACTGCTGGGAGAGGAGAGCGCGCATGCATAACCAAGGCTGACCAGGAAAGAGACGCGGAGAGATAGAGCACAAATACATACGATAATCATCAGATGAATGTGACCCTTCTTCATGGAGGACATGCCGCCTAAAGGTGGTACTCAATTACAAGATGTCATTTTGTTCAAATGTTGTTCATCTTCATCGGTGTAAATACCATGTAAAACAGACACCTCTTTAACAACATTGACACACAGGTGCATCCATTTAAGATATGACCTTTGCACTTGTTATTATAGTTTGTTACAGCAAACAGTATAGATACATGACAACAAACAAACAACAAACAGCAAAGAGAGAAAACAACTTGTTTTAAATCACTTCTTAAAACCCATTTTTACAGACGTCGATGTCATCATTTTTCATTTATCATTCATTGTGTTGTTTTATTACTCATATTTGCTTTTATGTGACATCATCTTGTTGCTGCTTTTATTCCTTTTTTCCTTGTTTTGCCATTATTTATGTGATATTGTTTTCGCAGTAAAAACCCTGTTAAGAAACAAACGCTTTATGTCTATTGAAAAGCAGGATGGCTTTTAGCTTCAAACAGTTACAGTTACTGTTCTGTGTGAACAGTGTAATGTAACAGTAATTTTAACAGGGTACATGGGAGCAGATCAAAATGTGGCCGAGTACTATAGTATGACCACTTCTCCTAACCCTACTGTCGAACAGAGGGAATTAGAATGGAAGGCCTCGATCTAATATAAACCAGCTTCAAATAAACCGTCTGCACTTGAGGTAAATAAAGATCCTTGTCACTATTTGAGGAAATAAAAATTCTGTATTATAATATTCTTAAAACAAAACTAAACAAAACCAAACAACCACCACCACAACACAATAAGCAAGTCATAGACTTTCAAAGCAAAGTGTTCAAGTGACTCCCTTGACTTACTTTTTCACATACAGAACAAAAGATAAAGCAGTAAACGCTGACATATCCCAACTTTAAGTCTCTACAGTGCTGGGAGTTCATACATTCTCAGTCCTAAATTCCCCATAATGCTACAAATCCTGCTGGGGTGGGAAATACTTCCATTCTTTAGCACAGCCTTTCATCTATGCATTTGCCGACTCTAAGCCTATAGTCAGAGACAACTTTGTATGCCATCATTTGTCCGACTCAACAAAGCTCACCCATAACACACATTACATTGTTTTCACAGGCTGAGTGATGCTCCACCTGACAAGTTTAACTTATGCAGCATGTACAATTTAATTTTATGTTGCTAGTGATATTCTTGCAAATAAAGAAATTACTAGTTATTCGAATGATCATTGTAATAATTAGAATTTATAGCTGCACTCGCACTGGGCAACGTCTAAAAAAGGTCTTATGAGAATATAGTTTGCAATGAAAGAACTGACAGCAAGTTGAAAAAAAATAAAGAAATATCTAAATATAAATGTAAAAAATGCCATATGATTTCTACATTTGTAGTTCGATTAATGTCAGCTTTGTTCGTGCATCCAGCTGTGTGAACATGAAATGTCAAATCCAAACTGAACACCTATAAATCTCGTCCTTCTTGATTAATAGAAGGAGCGTCCTTTTGTATCTGAAATGGAGCTTTAGAGGAAATGTGATTTTTATTTTGCGAGGCACACAGTGCTACAAGGAATCATTTTATTCTTCTTTGCAAAAATCAAGACTGGTAGACAATACAGCATATCCGTTTCCCACTAATTTGCGGGAGATAATGGGGGAAAAAAAAGGATGTCTCTCTTGCCCTCAAACGCAGCACTACATGGTTCAAAGTATTTTACCAGAAAAAAAACAAACAGGATAACACGGTGTAGATAAATCCATGCCACACAACTATCACATTGTTTGCTATAATTAAACTCTGCCTTCCCTTGTGAACTTTTCTGCATGGTGTAAAAGACTCCAGTCTGTGAAAACATGTCACAAGCTCCCAGAGGGTTGTTTGTATTGTCACTGATGGTTTATCAATACCCAGGATCTTAATCTTTCTTTCTAGGGTACTCTGGGGTCCTCTGGCCTTTCTGCATCGACCTTTACCAACTGGCATTACAACTTGAGTGAATGACTTCTGCAGCGGAGAGATTGTCTTTAAATCCCCATGGAAATTAACCTCAACGCCAATGTTTTCCTTCCTATATCTGCTTTAATGGCTTTTTAATGAAATCGTAAAAGGGGACCCTTTAAATTTAGCAATTACCCATAAAACTTTAATGTTTACACAATGAGTGATCCCATGCCTTTTTGGACAAATGTAGAAAGGGACATGAGTTCACCATTAATTTAAAGCTGGAGATAATGTTTCACACCGTGATACATGACATCAAATGAGCATGTCGATGATTTAAGGCGGTATTTTCATCCAAAAGCGTTTAAAAATACGTGAGACCTCACACTGTGTCGATCAGGTTTAGACACCGATTAGGAAACTTTAATCCTTCATTAAAGTTTCCCTTAAAGGTTTGATTTTCTGCATTTTTTTCACGTTTGTTAATTAATTAAAGCAACACACCTTCGCACACGCTGTGGCACATTGCAGTCAGTGGGTTTTACTGTGGGAATGAACATAGATGTATTCAGCCCTGGTGTTTTATCGGTGTGTTGCATAAAAAGAGACGTATCACTATTCCACTATGTGACACCAGAGGACACCCACTTATTACCCATGGTGTTGCCGTACATCGTTTCTTGAACTCTTCGTGTACATTTCAAGGCAATCAGATTCACATAAGGTTGACTTCCTGTTGCCAGCAGGTTGGTGATATGACTATATCTAAATAATGACATCTGGATGTGTTCCTGCCAGGACTCTTATCAAGCATGAGGAATTTGCGGCAGATTGGAGACTTAGCAGAGTTATAACAACTTCCTGTTGCAAAATATCAAATTGGCTGCGTCATCAAAGCGACGCTGTTCATAAAACGTCACTATTTTCATCGCAAAGATCTTTAGATGACACTGACTAAATTTAAAGTTGCTTGTGATAAGAAGAGTTTGTACAAAGCCATGTCTGTGTTAGGACATTTTTGGATGTATGCTATGGAACTTCTTATAAATCTGTTTCTGATACATAATGCGTACCAAATATTTTTGAAAATTTCTAGGGGGTGCTATTGAACCCTTTTGCAAATGTTTAGCTCTTCAAAAATGTTTTTTTTTTGGGGGGGGAGGAGAAGCGAAGAAGAAGTAGGAGAAATCCTCACAGATAGAAGAGGGCCTTTGCACCATTCACCGCTCTGGCCCCATTAAACAGCAGCTTAATACACAAAATCATCCGCACTCCTTGACTCCATTTTATCTCGTATTGTGAATTTTTGCGCATAATATTTTTACTAGGTGACCGATTTGAAAGTGCACATGAAAAACGCAGACTTGGTATGCACAGATCAGGTGTACCACGGAGCACTGGGGTTTACCCATAGATTAAAACAATGTCATCTTCTTGTCCATGAGACTATCTTAGGTCTGCTACCATTGTATCTTCAAAGCTACATCTGTCAAAAACACAGGACAGGTAGTTACAGTCTTCCCGGAATTTATCCTTACTATGTGTTCCAAAGGTCCTTTCTGACATAATAAAAGATTTAGATTTACGGCTCCCTCTGCTTGGAACCAATTATAAAATTACCAGTAACTTAAGGAGCTGGTCTTATTGGATGCATTCAAAGTGATTTTAGAAAACTTGGAGGCAGGTTCACCTGGCTGTAGATGTTTTGTCTGATTAATTGATATTGACTACTTCTTTTCATTTTTTTTAGCTTGTGACGCAGTAGTTTATGCATATTTTCATGTAAGTTATATGATGTTTTTATTTTTATATTTATGTACAACCTTGTGTAAATTTGAACTGTGCCTCTGTCTGTCTTCCCCAGGATGCTCTTGTGAAATCGATTTTTAATCTCAGCGAGTCTTTCCTGGTTAAATAGAATTGCTTTATTTGGGTAGAAACAGTCGTTGAACAGTTGAATCTCATGCTGTAAGGAAGCATTTGTGCCTCTCAGAGCATAATCATATGGCAGCCATATTGGAAAAGAGCAGCCATTTGGAGATATTTCATCAAAATCATAAATTCTTTCCCTCGAGGTGAGCCCCCACTTCTTCATGGGCCTTGACACCAGAGGTTAGTAAGAGGTGAATGTCTCTCTATCCTCAGCATAGAAGAATGGACTCCCATGTGTCCCTGCTGGCCCTGAAGGCTATCAGGTTCAGGCATCTATACCTTGAAAATGCTCCCTGTCCAGTGTCCCCTTTCATTCATCATTGCCCTTATAATGTCTGGGAGAAATATGCTGCTGTAAGTATCATCTTTCATGGGTGTCACAGGTTGAATCTCCCATTTGTTCTGGAGCCATAAAGTTCCAGTAATTCTTTCAGGTTGGCCCTGCAGGCCTATGAGGCTGGCAGTTAGGTCTGTTTAAACAAAAAGACAACTGGGCTTTGGCAGTTTGGGAAATAGAGAATTTTTGATCCAGTAACAGGTAATATTCTGACCTCTACAGCTATTAATATTTCATTTAAATTGCATTATACACAAACTTTCATATGAAGACATGATCTGAAATACTGGCCCTGCTATTTTTTAAGACCGTTTTATGTATTTGTTCCACATAAGCAATAGGAGAGTGTCAAAGGAAGAAAAAGATGGAGAACGACATGCAACAAAAATCCCTGGTCAGCTCTGAATGATTCACGTTCTGCATTTTAATGCCTTTAAGTGACATGAGCACCCTCTGTTTAAGTTCCTGACCAAAATTTCCCAAAGTTTTCATATAATAATAGCAAGTGAGACAAAAAATGAAAGGGAAATACTGAACTTGGCCATAGATTAATACCTTAAGGTAAAATCACATCTGTCCTTGCCTCCTTTTTTATTCAGCAGTGTATATTACTTAGCATTCACAGTAGATCAATAAACCAAACACTGGCTTTAATGAGGTCCTTTCGTGTTTTTAGGAAGGGAGGGCGAGGTGATATTTAATTGGTTGAAATCTGCAACTTCACTGCTAGATGCCACTAAAGATTACACAGTGTAGATTAAATAATTACCTGTGAGCAACTTCTTATTCTGAACATCCCCCTCCAACTGCTAAAACAAAATCTTATCAAGCCTTCTTCTTTAAGAAACATACTATACTAATATACTATCTCAAGGTTTATATGTAACCCCCGTCACCAGAATTTTGTAATTGTATGTTTCTGCAAAAAATAGATGTGTATAATCGCAACATTTTGTCATTGAATGATTCACTAGTTTTTGCTTTTCCTCAGTGAGCAGGAGGTTGTTGGGCTCGATGTCAGATATGCAAAATCCATCCAGGACTTTGCCACCAAACAGCGGAGCTCATATCCCGACTCCCGTAGGTGAAAAGAGTAAAAGAGGTGCTGTTAGGATTATGAAACGATAGTAGCTGGGTTTCAACATTACTAAATACGTTGTGATGCATTTTTACCACATCGTTTTGCTCTTCTTCTATATTTTTTTTTCCCCTCAAACCTAAAGCTTCAGGTGCTACTCAACCTAACAAACAAACATTGGCAGATTTCAAAGGGGAAATGCTGTAACATCTAAAAAAAAAAAAACATGGTCAAACCTCCCTGTGTCTCATAACCATATGCATCAAAGAAAAAAAAAACAACTGTAAGACACAAAGGCAAACCCACACCAAATGGATGACAAATGGATAAACGTGATAAATATAATATATACATGGAAAATAAAACAAAGAGGAAAATAGAAAAATGTCTAATCCCTTAGAGAAAGCTTCCTCTATTCCAAATCTAGACTACATGATCTCGTGTAACACCATCTGACTTGCAGAGGCTGTCTGAGAAGTGATTAATCCTTGAACTGCTAATTATCCAGAAGACTGAACCTGTGAAGTCTTTTGGTGATACATACATCATATGAAGAGGTTGTGCTGTTAGCTTCATCACCTCCAGATGCTGCGTCTCAAGTAATGAGTGCTATGTTGGTGGAAATTGACAGATGTGATAATTAGCGCAGCATCTTCAAACTACAGGCATGATGGTTGCTCAGACTGTCATGCAGTTGACTGGCCAAAGGTTCTCTAAGAATAGGACCAAATATCACCCCAGATGTGTCAGATGATAAATTAGCAACATCGCCTGCCTCCCCCTAATCTGTTGACATGACAAGAGTCTCGGTTGCTCGTCTTCATTTGTCTTTCTGTGTAATCTGCAAGAGTGTTCACGTCTTGTTTTTAATCATCATCTGTCAGTGCACATAAAATCGCAACATTTCCATTGTTAGACCAATATGGCCTCATCAAACACAGTTTCTACCACATCTGTAGACTGGTGGATGAATGACTCAACTTCCGAGTTCAGACTTTCTATTTGGAAAGAAAAACACCTCTCCCTACTTGACAGTGTCATCTTTTTTAATCCTTTAGGTACATTAGAGGCCTTGGTCCCCTTCAACTGCATCTTACTTGTTGTTTATCTTTATCTATTCTGGCTCAGCTTTTCGGTCTTTTTTTTTCCTGTCTGTTTAAGTATCTCCTTAGTCAAAATTTACAGAGTGAAGATAGGACAAATAGTCAGAAGTTGCTTACCTTAGCTTGAAAGCTGGTGGTCGCAGTGTATTATACAGCTATAATAGATGTTTTCTATTGTGTTGGCCAGCTACTATACTGTTTACGACTCTAGACAGTGTTCTTTTTCTGTCCTACATGCAATTTTAATAAAAAACGTGTCTGGGTGAAGTAGCTTGATAACATAGCAGCAGCTGCAGCAAAATTAATTGGACATGTATTTAAATTCCTTTTGCAAGCCAAAACACAACTTTTTCTGCTGTGAAAAGACTTATAAAATGGAGTAGTTAGAAACTTTAGGAACAAAATACTGCTTTCCTCACAGCTCTCTGTTGTTATCCGTCTTGTGTACATCACAAATATTAACTGGGATTACTGTGTGGTTGTATATTCACATGTATGATTCCAGTGGACAATTTTACAGGCTGTTTCGCTCAGGGACAAGTTTTACAGAGGAGCTTGGCATTGAATAATAATTGGAGTGAATGAATTCTTGAGTTATTTTTTAAGTTACGCTGCCCTTTCACCACCAAATTCTAACCAGTTCTAATCTAGAAAATTCAAATTTGAAGAAATTCCACTCAAGGCGTACCTGAGTTACTGCATATCATCACATCATTTATCCTTTTACACATTTGTGAATTTGCACATACGAAACACATTGCGACACTGCAGGCCATGTCATTTTTCCCAGTACAAATGAGCTTACCGTGACTTAATGTGACTTTAATTCATGCGTATAAAGTCACGTCACTCGTCTGTTAAATGTGCCGAGCAAATTAAAGTTGACTTGATGTGATTTTTGGGCTCTGCTGTAAATCTGCCTGTCTGTAAAGTGAAAATTGCATCAGCAACACAGGAGCTAAAATAATGTTATAATTATATCAAGACGTCGTGATAACATAGCACAGCATGAAGGGCCTGCACTCTACCCTCTTAAACAATATCTGCAAGTTGTGTCCTTTATCTTCCACAGGATGCAAAAGACAGAACATGTTAACCTTCGATTGTAATTACTGAATGCACAACGGACAGTTATGAAGAACACAGAAGACCTAGACCTAGATTTATTTTGAAAAAAGCTATAATTCATCCATGCTGTTGCTTCGTTTATAATTCTTTTCATTGTAGAGGATGTGCTTCTACATGACTGTAGAGACTGTTAGTTAAATTGTAATGTGTGCACTGTGTTCACTGTGTTCACTGTTCTCTGTTTTCTTTGTTCTCTCCATCAAGAGAAAACAACTAATTACCTGAAATTATGTTTTTATGTTAGAGTCTAGTGGACTAAACTTATTGAACTCAGGCACACCAAGTCTTAAAACTTTTCGCTCTGTCTTTTTGATTTTTTTGTTGTTGAGTTTTTAATAATGTATTCTATTTTTATTTAATTGTTGTTATTCATTTTATTGGTTTTTTTTTCCTTCCTCTGTGCTCATTTTATCTTTGACTGGTTTTATTTTCTTGTGTGGAACATGTAACATTGTTAAAATGCTATGATATTAATAAAGTTTATTATTATAAAGGTACGTCAGTGAAGGGCTTGGCACACATTGCTTGCCTAGAGGGACATATTGTTAGTCTGCATTATGCTTGAATAGTCACAGGCATGTAATAACCACAAAATAATTCACATAAAGCAAACCCGAGGGCAGTTACATTCTGACATATAGGAGAACTGGTTGGTTCATGGGCCTGTAGGCAAAATTTAATGAAGCTGTCATGTGTGATGTGTGTACTTGTAAATACACATTTACAAACACTTCCACAATAAAAGGGAAATGTAGAGCTTATGATTCAAAAACCATAGAAAACCCGCACAGACAAGAACATCGCAGCTAGGACCCTCTTGCCATGTGTAGTGTTGCTGTATGTGCTATCCTTTTAATGGAAAAGGGTAGGCTAGCTTTTAGCAACAATAGACAGGTCTTTTGGTTCGCATTTCATCCCTGATGGAAGTGTCAACCAAGGTGGGGCCTGTATTATGAAAAAGGATTAAGGGGTTAGTGAGGTAACGGTAGGTTCAAACCTTGTTTTTTTGTAGTTACGCTAATGTTTGAGATAACAGATCAAATCATACAAAATGACTACTGACCAATCAATCCGTCTAAAGCATCCCCTGCAGTACATGGATTAAAAGGATGGATTAAAAGAGGGTCTTTTAACAAGGCAAGGCATATGCAGACCAGCTACACCCTTTGCTTTGATTTGTATAGTGATAAAATATATAATGCCAAACCAGAGATTGGTTAAATGACTAAAACCTTGGACTTTTAGACCTTATAAGATTTGACAGGAAACCTAATTACCGTTTGAATTCTGTTTTTGTTTGTTCTTTACTTGCTCCCAGACTGTTTAATGGCACCAAGGTTGAGCTGAAAGAATAAGGCTCAAACTGTCTTACGTAAAAATACATCTAAACAACACATTACCTTAAATGAATACACAACTGTAATTATGTCACAGCCAACTCATGCCTTAATGTTGATGAGAATATTAACTTAAGTCCAGATCAGACCAAAGATCTGTGACGAGACGAGCTGAAAACGATTGCAAAGTGCCGGTCTGCGACATTATGAAAACCCTGCCGTTGTATCTTTTCCACAGCAACAACTCTCTGTAATTCTGTTCAAATTGCTGGCTTTCCATGCTTTTTTTGTAGTTGGATATACTTTGCAGCATCTTAAAATGAGCCCATTGGTTATGAGTTACTTACTACAGCTGTGTTCTGGTATTGATGTAATGGTGAAAAAATATTTTAAAAAAGAAGGTCAAGAATTCCCAGAGTAGTTCTGTTGATAGGAGTTGGTTTTGCATCTAATAAGCAGAAAATACATGAACTATCGAGACAGGATTTTCCTTGGAAACAGCTGATGACAATGCTGCCCCTTGTGCTGAAAGGTGAGCTGCAGCCCATAAATACTGAGAAAAAAAACACACTTCTGGCTGGCTGGCAATGGCGACACCAGCAGCCGGTTTAAGTCAAGCTGCGATGGGTCAGTTCACAGTGACAGTGGCTGCAACCTTTACCTGCAACGTTCTAAAAGGGATTTATCTCATCACAAATCTCTGACATGGGCATTACACATTCACGCTAAACACATCCAGTGTGTCACAGCTCTCCTTCCTACATTTGGCTGTAGCAGCTGTGTTGCTTTTAGACTGCATTAAAGTTTTAAATTCCTCCATTTTTTTAGGATTAGGTTTGTTCTTGTGGCTCTAGACCTGTTCATGTCAGAAGTGTTCGGAGTCAGAAAACCTGGCAAAGTGAGTTCATAACCACCTTTGTGACACCGCTCACTGTGATTGTGATTATTAGGCTTTGTAACAGAACGGTATCCTGGGTATGTTGAACCTGCTTTGTGATACAGGCCTCAGGTCAAAATTTGAATATGTCCAGTACTTAGGCTGACTAATTATCCACTTTCCCAATAGCCACAACTGTTACGCTAATGGGTAATAAGCTAATACGTTTTAAAAAACAGGTAACCCAAAGAAAGACTGAGACCTTAGGGCAACAGCTGGGGATATTGGGGTTACCTGCAAACTGAAGGGGGCTTGAAGATATGTTTATTCACAAAAGAGGGTGAGGCCTGCAGAAAAGGTCAGGGAACTACTGCTGTTCATCCATTATATTACGCGTTGAGTTAAGGAGTGTATGAAGTTACTTAATTCATTCACTTTAAATTATTCCATTTCAAGGAACATACAAATCACTTCTTGGGACATAAATATTATAGGTACATAAATTCCAATGAGAGCTTGTACATGAAATGGTGTATTTGGCAACTGAGGTACAAGGGATACTTGAATAACACATACCTTGTCACTAATGGACTGCATGATTTGTAGGGGACAATGTGTTTACTTCTGCTTTGTTTGTATTTATATTTTGACATAATTTGATGAATAGCCACTTTAAAATGTTAGAGACTTTGACACACAAAGTGTGTGTTTACTCTCCTGGCTTCTTAGAAAACTATTAATCATTATGCCAAGTACAGTCTTCTGTTACAAGCATTTAAACTAAATTCAAGCTTTAGTGATTGAGGAGAAAAGAGTCATAGGAGGAGGTAAGTCTACAAGACTTATAATTGGTGATTTTAGAAACATTAGTTTCTAACTACAGTAAGCTAGATGGTATTTCCATTATCGCTGTTGATAACATCAGTCTAAACTATGTAGATGCTTGTGCTGTTTTTCATTCATCTGCAATTTGAGTTCTTTTCACCTGATGTAAGCCATTTTGAGGACTGAAACAACCCTAATTATAAGCTGCTGGAGCTTCACAGGCAGCGTAGCTGGATAATGTTTTTGATGTTCAGTGCTCATTCCTCTGAAGTAACTTGCATGTGCCTGAAAAACCTGGGTGTCGGCGTGCTGTCTGTCAAACGAAAGATTCCTGGTGTTAAAATTATGCTGGTCTGCTGAGTCCAGTGTGTTTCACAAACTCCAGCAAAGTTAGGATATGTGCATAGTTTTCTAATTATTTTAAGAAAGAATTCTTTTGCATGACTTCCAAAAGGTGCATTTTTAAATGAAATCTACAACCGCATCATGTCAATATTCCAACACAAGTGTCTGCGCCTGAAGCCGGAGTGACTGATCACTTCCCTCATTATCCTTGCATGAACTGTGTGACCACTCAACCAATCAATAGTCAGAGAAATCGCTAAATGTCAACACGCAGCATAATACATTAATTGAAGAATTAATTGACTATTTTCACATCCATAAAACACAAGTTCATTTATTTATGTGATACTATCAAATCAAGCCTACCGTTGTGTTTAGAAGACCACATTAATGTATGCATGTAACATAGTAGATTTGTATCTTCGTCTTGGTCTTGTTTTCAATAATAACACTCACTTGAAGCTGTTTATACAATAACATATTTGAGAAAAACCTACAAACATTTGACATTTTGTTGGGAATTATTATCTTTATGATGGAAAGTCATTTGTTTTATAAAGAAACAGAGGTTCCATTAAAATGAAATCTCAATTACAGGGTGCAACTGTGACCATTTCCTGCAAAAATCTGATGCTCTGACCTTTCCCTTAACGACTGAGAAATAGCTGGTAATTACTATGTCTGACGTGGTGAATGGAATACATACAATTCCGTCATTCAGTTAGAAGTGCCACCAGGTCATTGTCTGAAATCTACAATCCATCATGCTGAGCTGACAGCTCCCTGAACATCCACGAGCCCCTTTTTCAGCACATGAAAACGTCTCAAGCAAAAAAAAAAAAAAAAAAACCTATTAGATTCTGAAAGATATTGAGAATGTTGGATGATTTGCATCAGCTCCGGATCATCGATCGATATCCTTGCTCCTGATATTTGGTCTATGCATTTGAAAGGCTTTACTATTAATGCCAAAACCTTTCACGACCAATTTTACAATCATCTCTTCTTATAATGTGCATGCTAACTTGTTCTAATCTTTCCCATTTCTACAGTCCATTTCACCTGGCATAATAGCTGCAACATAGATTAGACGGAGTGAATATTTATCGGAATGTTTAGCGACTGTAAAACAATAAAGATTAAAGCAGTCCTTGACAAGCACAATAAGTCAAATTATATTTTCAGCTTCACGGTACAATATGTAACATCCGCATTAAAATGTTTGACGCCTATGTTATACTGTATTGTGTCGAGTTATGTACTTATATCAACAGAGTTCAAATTGAGTCCTGTCAATGGAATCACATTCTTACTTTCAGCTACTTCATTAAAATGAAATTACATAATGTGAATATATATCACTAAAAGTAAACTTGAACACTTTGCCTTTATCTGTTATTTTCATTTCATGATTTCTGCCACGTCAGATGTCACAAACTGCCCCGATCCCGCTTTGCAGGTCGTTAATCTACATTTTGTTAATGTTGTTGAGTGAGAGATCCCCTACAGAAATTCTAATTATGCATTTAAATATTCATAAAATAAAAAAAAAAGCAGACCACATTAATAAAATGCAACGCTCGCTCCTGTTTTCGTCCCGTCTCGTGCTTTTTGTTGCTGAAAATTGACAAAATGTCTGCCACATGGAAGGATTCATAATGCAGGAAACAAATCAAATGCTCTACAAAAAAACATATCTCAACTTTTGAAAGAGAACGATGATTGCAACAAGGATCGAAACTATCGCAGTCAGTCAAGTTATGTGTTTTTTATAAATACTAGTGAGTGATACTTACTGCAAAATGCTCAACGCCGATAATGGTCCTGCAATTGCCCACTGTGCATCATTAGTACTGATTTGCATCAAGAGTGCTCAAACCCAAGAGGAAACATATTGCTATTATTTTCAAGCCTCAGTTTTCATCACAAATGCATCCAGCGGGCTCGGAGATGAGTCTGCTCAAACATTCGAGAAAAGGAAAAAAAAAAAAAACCCAACAAAAAACACAGAATGAATGTCTGCACTCACTCATAAATTCATGTGCTTTTTAATACATAGCACAAGACAGGAGCAAACACATTTCAGCGCTTCACCTTTGTCAGCGTTTTCTTTTGTTCTTAATGCATTCAGCCATTTTGTTATAAAAAAAAAAAAGTTTTGGAGTTGGGCTGGCTTTTCCTTTCTTGTAGCTCACATGCTGACAGGGTTTTTGCATGTGTATCCTCTGGAGACATATCTCTCTAGCTGGGAGGTGTTTTACAGGCTTTCAACAGAACAGCTCTACCCTCCAGGGACTCTCAACAGACACAAATCACTTTGACATGTCTTTCTTCCCACTTTTTCACAAAGGCTGTAGACACTGGAAGAAGTGGCCAACGCTGCCTCCTTCCAATAACAAGTAATGACTTCGAGGGTAAATGTTCACAGGTAAACATTGTGCTGCCAGTCAAAATAAGATTAAACGGACAGGATTTCACATTGAACTAAAATTCCCTTTCCAGATTAAAATACCCAAATTAGATATTGGGTGTACAGAAAATGCTGCATTTGCACAGTTTTCAGATCCCTTGGGTCCACATTAATTCATTTTTTTTTGTGTGTTTTTTATTGTGTTATAGAGACTCCCAATTCCAGTTCTGCGAATCCAGCGTAAAATACTTCTTGATCACATCAGCGCAGCCAGTGCAGTGATATGGAAATCTTCGTCATGGTTGGAACCAGCAAGTGAGGGATTAATGGAAAGAAACCAAGCTGTGAGCAGGGCTGAGTGCTCTTTATGTGCTAAAGGGTTGCTTAATCCAGTGGAGTTTTTATGCCACCTCTCTCTTCCTGACTGAGCTTTAACTTTGAGGTGTACTGGACTGTCGAAACAACCTTTCAGAAAATATTACACTGGCAATAATTCATGCCCACTTGTAGATGTAGAACCACTCTTAATCTGTTTATCTAGTTCAGTCTTCGTCTTGTGTACTGGCCCGCTGTTTGGCTGCCGCTGCATAATTCAACCTGGTGATCTGTTTCACACCTGTGATGCTTCGGAAGAAAACGTGTCAGCACTAAAATGATACACAGCAGCAACTTTCCTTGTATTCAGTAAGTTTACATTGTGTACTATAACCACATTATTGCAAAAAAAAAAAAAAACATCAAAGTAACAGAAGGGGGTTAAATGTTCACAGTTTACTGTATTAGATATCGTTATATTTGTACTTATTGACATAATACGAGATCTATATAATGGCCGCAATAATGACTTTGGTGATACCTGACGCGAAAGCGATTTGAGATTTAAATATCTTAAAGATTCGGTGTGTGATATCTAGTGGTGAGATTGCAGATTACAACCAACTAAACGCCCCTCACCTCACCCTCCCCTACATTGGACGCTACAAACATGAAAGCCCTTGTTACAGCCATTCTGTGGTTTGTCAGCTCTAGGCTTTTTGTTTAAGGGGATAATAATTCTGGTCCACAATCCATCAAAGTAGGTGATGGTAATGCACCTTATCGCTGGATGCCACCTGCCCTAAAATGGAAACAAAGGAGAAGAAGAGGAAGTCTGAGTTACTGTAGAAACCTTAGTGGACCCACTCCCTCTGTAGCTATAAAGGGCTCATTCTGTGGTAATGAAAATAGATGAATACATCTCGTCATTTCTTAACCTGCTTGCTTTTCATGGTTGTAAATACAACTTCAGGTCACGATTCAATCCACACAGACAGAGGGGGGAATAACAGGGAAGTGAAGGGACAGTCAAAGAGAGACAGAGGAAGCTGCGAGCCATAAACAGCTGTTTCTATAAACCTAAATAAATAATTCTTTGTTCGTGATGACAGTGTTGTTTAGTTTTAATAGCCAGCACGTAGGCGTTATCCAATGCGCTGCAGGCACTGAGGATTTTTTGATGCATTCTGTTTTTTTCTTTCCTGTGACCCACCATAACAGCACCCTCACTATGTTACACAACCTCCTGATTTACAAATTAAGCACCGAAGCAGAACAGTAAGTAGCTCAAATAGCTACTACACCACGGATGGATAATTTAGCCAATTATATAAAATCTAGATACAATATTGTACATATATGTTTTAATAGGCCACATCATTCCTGTCTGTAACTAATTAATTGGGGCATGAGTGGTGAAGAACTTTTAACCTTTGAATCATTGTCTTGTTTTTCTTAATTTTCTTGAAATTTCGTCCCCAAGTGGCCTGTGAAAGCATCTTGACTAATTTACTGAGTGGGAACTGTGCTCGGGGGATGGACAACACACAAACACATAACACTTAGCAGAATGTGAATTCAACAGTAGAGACAGGAGAAACGATTAGCTGAAAATCCAAGTATACACAAATACATGAACAGTATGTTTCTACAATGAAGATATCATGTTTTATTTTAATGCAGCTGCTGACACTCTCTGCCTGTGCTTTCAGAAAGACCCGAATTACCATCTAACCACCCCATTTGCATACTGTATGAGCTTGATTTTGAATGAGTTGTTTCTTGTCAGAGGCAAAAATATTATTGCCTTCAGATCCATTTCATCTGACTTGAAGTAGATGACCTTGATGAAGTATGATGCGTTTATCAGCTAGAAAAGCAAAATGAATTACTTTTCTTCAATTTAGGGCCCCTTCTAAGATTTTTTTTCATCATCCGATGCACAACAACACAGCAAATAAGCACAGACACGCTGTCAGAGCTTTCATTTTCTTGTCATCTCCGATCCCCTGCAGGGAGCTCAGGAGGAGCAGTAGCAATTAATGACTTTTTTGGTCATTTAGACGAGTACGCTGTTGAATTTATGTTGCTCAGCGAGTTGACAAGTGTGTCTCCACGTGCCTTGGTTGCTTTAGCCTATTACTGGCGATATGAGAAAATAAAGTGTAATACCACATAGATGACAAAACCGAGAATTATATGTCACATTAAGTTACATTTCTTTGTTATAGGGTTTGCAACTGCTTAGAGAGACTACTGTGTAACTGAACTCTTATGTTTTATTCCAGGTGATGTTAAGTGCATTTATCTAAAATGATAGTTTTTAAAATACTTTATTTCAGTGTTTGGATGGAGGTGCGAGGGGGTACCTGTTTATTGTGTTTTTTGGTCTTATGAAACACTTCTTTTTCTTCTTTGAGTTAATTCCATTTTTATGTAACGTCTGATTTTAAAAATGCTAATTTTTTGCTAATCGCCACAAATTCCATTTTGGTTTCATGGTAGATACAGATCGGCCACTTTTATCTTTCCAAACATATTGATACCCACATTTTTTCTGGTTCCAAAGGTTCTTTTAAAGATTAAAGATTTATCTTATATCCCAAACATCCCTGGACGTTTCCTCAACCTCTTCCTAAAGGGGTAATAATACTGGACATAGAAAAAGTGTATAGTTTGCTACTTGTTCCTCGCATCCTCTCCAGCAAATAATCCCACGCCTAAAAAGCTGTAATAGAGTATCTCATGCTCCCTTTTCAAGTATATTCCCTCCAGTATTTTGCTTGTGATGTTTTCCCATTGTGAGCCTCTACAATCTGCTGAAATTTCCATTTTTATTATACTGTATTATCAACAAGATAAATAAAATATGAATATTAAAAAGCTCCCTACTGTTAGTAATAAAAGTATATATGATAAAAAAAAAAAAAGAAATATAACAGCAGTCTTAAATGTTATAAATGCTACCTGCCTGTTTTACTCAACTACATGTACTAGGAACTAGGACTACTATATGAGGAAATAGATGGCAGTACATTTATTTGACAGTATTTAGTTTTCAGATTAAAAGAAACAATCCACTAAAAAGTAATATAAATCTAATATTTTCATTATTAAACATTCACACCCTGTGGGTAGAAAATATCTCTATAAAACCTTACTGCTGGCATCTTTATTGAAGGCAGCAGCTGTAGTTAGATTAGATTCACAAAGCAGTTTAAAGTAGACCCAATTTCACATTGAAAATCATATTCAACTGCCTGTCTCAACTCTGTAAGCCACAAACACAGTAGCCTAGAGCCAAATACAAAATGTGTACTCGTAGCTGCTGTGTTTATCTTTGTACCTTTGTACACAAGTGAGTTGGTGTGGAACTCCCATGTTTTGTGAATTATTCGAAATACAATCTATTAATACCTCTGCTACATTTTACCACATTGATTACAATGTTCTAGGAAAGACTATAGCAGACAAAATGATTTCGTAGCACCTTCGTGGACACTCTAATCTTACAAAAAATGGGCAGTTTTATGAACACCTAAAGGCATGGAGAGAGGTATGTGTGGTGATAAGTGAATAAGTCACAGGTCAGTGTGGAGGGGAAGCTGAGAGGATTGACAACAGATGAGTGGTTTGGTGGAAATTGTAAAAACTGCACTGGAGTGAAGAAAAAGTTTGAAGAATAACGTCAATTCAAGCACTGGAGAGATAAAAAAGTTGCAAAATGAAAGCGGATTCCATCTTGTATGTTTTAAATTTTTATTCCTTTTGTTTCGTTTTTTTGCTCATTTTCTACACAGCCCAAGCTGTTACAGAGATCTTAAATCTCTTTCCAGCCTTGATGAAAATCTTTTATTTGTATCTGATGCTAAACCCGAGTCACACTAATGTCCCCTCATTTATGGCAGCCATAGCACTTTGATTGTAAGCGCCTCCTGATAAATAGCACAATGGTTTAGAAATGCACCCTGTGACAACAACTAAATGGAATTTAGGAGACTGCTTTGCTGCCAAAAAGGTAGAAGAACACCATTTTAGTGGCTGTCATACCCAAGACAGAAAAGCAGAATAGTATTTCAGTCCCATTTATCAAAGTAGCTCCTCATCTGTCTTCTAAATAATGGTCCTCTCAGTTTAGTCCTCTAATGAAATGAGAAATTGACTTATTGTGGACAAACACTTTCTAAAACGCAATTAAGATTCTTTTTCTTTCAGCTTGTTTCCTACTTTGTGTTAAACACATGGATGTCTTGCTTTAAAGTTGAAGATAAAGCACAGCGGTGCAAAGAAGTGCTTTCCACTGCCCCAGTTAAATATAATAGATCTATTACGCCAGCTCATAAATAAAATAAGCAATCAGATGGGGATTCTTATAGATTCTGTAAATAATGCAAGAACAAGAACAACAATAATTAGAAAAAACAAAAAAGGTATGGTTCAAGTCTACAAAACATTCCCCACACAGAGCTTCTCAAGTTAAAGTAAAATTGCATGTTTCAGAACAGTAAATTCTGTACAATAATTAGATCCCAATGGACCAATTCTGAGGTTACAGAGAGGGCTTCTTAATCTTCTCATGTAAAGTAAATCTTAATGAAAATGGTAAACGGTATTCAGATTCCACCTTTAAGAATGATGAAGTACCATAACTGTTCTGTTTCTTTTAACACCTTTACTTCCTTCTAACAAAACAGACAAAACAGTTTGACTGAAAGGTGATGGCAGGAAGTCAAGTGTTTTTTTTTTATTAAATTGCAGTAAGTAACATTTTGAGATACTGTACTTTACTCAATTCAGAACTTAAATGAGCACAGAACTCACTTCCATTAAGATGTTATCGACAACATCTCCTTTTAGGATGACTTTGACATTATGTTTAACTGTAGTTTAGTAGGAATATTACCTTACTAGTCAAATGATGTTACATTCAATTGTCAAACCTTGCCTATTGCCTATTCTAAGTCCAAAGTTGTCAAAGATAAAGCTTGATATATCAAAGCTTCTAAATATATTTGTGGTTTTGATTCTTGCCTTTGCCATGAATGCAACACGCTCCTTCTTTAGCTCTGTTTTGGCCGCCGCGACCTTGATGCCTTTCGATTTAGCAGCCCATAACCCTACTGTGCTAGCTTTTGACTTTAAATATCTGCAGTAAAATTTGTCAGCCTTGTCGAAAACAGCAGGGTCACGTTTTTTTTCATGTGACTTATTTCACATCAAACACAGTGACCTGATCCATTATTAATCTAAAAATATTAGGTTGCAGTTTTGAGAAACGTTACAAATGCATGAATTCTACAAGTAAAACTCATGGAGAAGTTTTGTTTCATTGTCATAATGTGAGCTGAATAATGCCTTGAATTATGGATGAACAGTTTCCACTATTAATAACAGCATTACACACTGAGCTGTCATTCTTTTCACATAGAACCATGCCATTTAACATGTCATGGCTAATTCTCAAGAGTGATAACTTGAGAAGAACACCTGTGAAACACATTTAATGGAGACATATATTCAAATAGTACGTTTGTATTCTGGAGGCAAAGGTAACAAAAACACTATACTGACTGCGGCTTGGCATGAATGTGTTAAGAAGCATATTTTATTCATGCAGTTCACTGCATTTCCTCAGTGTCATATTTAAAGGGAAGCTCATCCTGTAGACAAAATAACTTGATACCTGCAAGCCTATGACGATACCATTAATGTTAATTTACTGGCAAAGGTTACTTTTTAAATCTGTCTAAAATGAAATAACGTCCAATTTCTGTGGCTAGTGCCCTTAAGTATCACCCTGTAGTGGCAGAAATGACCGAATTACTAGCCAAAAGCAGAGAGACTTGAGTAAAATTACAGATTAAATTGGAGTTCTTATTGAATGCTCAAATTAGTCTGAGTTGGCAATAATAGAAACAATTTCCACACGGTCACTGCATACATCTTTCCACTGCCTGTTTTGGGATGAATGAAAGTGGATCCAAAGCAAGTGGCCACAAATACAAGGCAGAAGAAAAGTCTTTCCGTGCGAACATACTTTAAGGCATCATTGTTTGTGCTAATCCAATGCTGTAGTTTTCCTTGTGACTGGTGAGTCAGTTTTGGTTCATTGAGAAATCAATGTGAATGACTTTGTGATTCAAATCATTTTTTGACTAAGTGCATAAAGAAAACTCTAATGTTTAGCTCAGTGGCAGTTATTGGAAAATAAATGTAGAAATGTTAATCTTACAAGCTGATTGGTCTTAATAATTTGAAAACTGGTTCTATACGCTTTAGGACTAAGGGCCAAATCCACAAAGAACGGACTGCGCCCGCTAATTACGCAGTGTTTCCGCCTGCAATCTGCTCAGTTTTAAGGACCTATTCGCAAAAGATTTTGCATAACGTTTTGCAAATCGCTCTGTTTTTGTGACAATTCAGTGCACAGACTGGTCCATAATGAAACGGTAAAAACCCTTAAATCGCGTGTCCCAAATGAGCAGAGCCACACGTACAGAACAGAACTCACCACAATCATAAACCAACTTTCATGAATTATGCTTCTTTTGCTCCAGCTATTAATGTAATTCAGGAAGGTCTGAAACACGTTTGATTAATCTGTAACTTCAAATCATCTTGTGTTCCTGAATGTGTCTGGGATTTTCGCAGAAACATTAATACCGATGTTCTGTTTGGTGTCTCGGCTGTCTGTGTGTCAAGGCGTCTCCGAACTCAAAAGGAGCAGCAGTGTTAACTTCATTAACACCCGATGAGTCAGGCTCCGATGCTCATTAATATTGTGTGTTACAACATTGACCCTATCTGCTTGGCAGCGCAGTTTTCGGTGAATTCCACCCTTCGCACGTGCTTTGTGAACTACTCGCTATATTTTTGTCCTCATTTGCACCGGTTCTGCGCTCAACAAAAGCCCCGCAATCCTTGTTTTTTTTGGATTCAGCCTTAAGTGATGAAATGATGTATAAAGTGTATGATACTAAGTCAGGAATTGTTGTGTGCCTCGCTATCTTAACTATCTCTTCTTTTATCACGGTCTTCCTTGTCTATAATGCTACAGGCTGTAGTGCAGACTGTCAATGAAAAATATAAAATTGTTGGAAGCCATTACTTTCAAGTCATTAGTTAAAGGTGGGAGGATGTTGCAGTCTCATGCAGTCATCTGTGCTGTTCTTTAAGTCATTCTCCTTGTCTGGGAATGGGTCACTGCAGCACAGCTGAGAGTGATTGCTTCACGAGACAACTACGCTTTAATATGAATAAGTATGAATAGGCAGCAGAGGGAGTACTTTAAACTGAAAGAAGTTGGGAAAGCTGTGAAATAGGTCGCTCAGAGGGAACACTATTATACTAAATTTTCATTTAGTGCAAGTAAGAAAAATGCCTTTAAGTGCCTATTACTCTTGAGTTAAATAAAGGTGAACCCGATCCTGTTCCAGAAATGTTCATAGTGATCATCTGTAGTGGGTTCGTCTTAACAAATGTATTTATTCATCAGGATTGATTCTCAGTTTAAGGCTGGTTGTGTTTACAGTAGAATGAATACTTCAATGCCCAACCCAGTCAACAGAAAAAAAAAAAAAAAAAACCTTGCCACTGTACGAATGAAAACCCTGTGGATATTTGGGGTTGTTTGGTTTAAATATTAATAGATAGATTTTTACATGGATTATCCTTTTTTTTATGTCCACAGTGTGAAAAGATCATGCCTGATCCACCTGTTTTGGTTGCCTTCATCCACAATAACAGCCTGTACACTGATTGCTATGTGGAAGACTCAGGTCGTTCCTCTACAGCAGCTACAGTGTACAACACCAAACCCTAACCTTAGGTCATTTAAACGTACCATCGCTGCCTGAATGCTGCTCATCACTCCACCTACATTCAACATATTCGTGTTGTATATAATATTTGTAAATTCTTTGTATTCACTGTTTACCAAATGTCTGTACACACAACACTTATTGCACTGTCCATCCATCTCGGAGGAGGGATCCCTCCTCTATGGCTCTTCGTGATGTTTCTACCATTTTTTTTCCTGGAGAAGGTTTTCTTTTTTGGCGGTTTTTCCTCACTCAGACCGAGGGTCTGATGACAGAGGGTGTTGTACATTGTACAGATTGTAAAGGCCTTTAAGGCGCGTCTTCGATTTGTGATATTGGGCTATATAAATTAAATTGAATTGAATTGACCTGAACTGAACTGAATGTATTAATCTCCTTTGTTTATTAGTGATGACTACATGTAACATTAGCACATTAGCTTTACATTAGCCGAGGAATTGAGTCTGCTAAGGTCAAGAAGCGACTTCCAGCACAGACTCCAACACAAACTCTGAACACTGAACACACAAGTGTGCACCAATGATACATTACATTACGACCTGTAAATGTTTGCCCACAGTGGAGACATTACAAAATTAATGAATCACATTTCTTGAATCACATTGATATTACTCATGTTCAATGGGGTTGAACAGGCCACACTGTTAAAATGTGAGCCTTTTACCCCATGGCTGTTGATATATTTATTGACTAGATATTGACTGCGGCACTTCCCTGGCATGCTATGCAGTTGTATACCCTGGAGTCAACCTTAAACTGAGTTCTGTATCTTTCTAACCAGTTTGGTCATATTTAATGAAACTTGGTTGAAAGCTGCTAATGCATATTTAAAACTATATCACTGATATACAAATAGCTTATGGCTAAGTTTGTGGCCTGTATGGTTGTGGTCTTTCTTTCTTTCTTTCTTTCTTTCTTTCTTTCTTTCTTTCTTTCTTTCTTTCTTTCTTTCTTTCTTTCTTTCTTTCTACTATAACATATTTATCAGAAAAATACATTTCCTTCCTTTTACAAAGAGGATATGATTTGGTGATTCTGATTCAAACACCCAGAAAAGTGGTTCTTTTCTGTGCTTACAGAAATATGTATTCCAGTTCAAGGGGATACATATTCATGTCCTGATGCATTTTTTTTTCTTTAATCCACTCTTTGAAACACAACTATGAATCCATTGTTTCTTAGAATTTGATTGATCATTGCTATTGATGTTTAGAGACAAAAAGTGTGTTTTTGCAATATGAAGCCTATTTATTATTTTTCATTTGAAAAGCAAGTCAGAATGTGAATCTTTCATGTGCACTGAAGTCTGATACAGAGTGGTGCTGAACAATAAAATATTCACCATCTGTTTGCAGTCACAGTTTTCTGTAACTTTCCATGAAGTCAAAAATGAAATAGACAGCAACTTTTGCAAATGGAAACTGAATTCAGTCAGTTTCTTCCTTTCTGAGATGTTCAAAGACTGAGAAAATATGTTATTTGAATGACAAGAATTCTTCTATTTTCGTAACTATGAAAACCGATTCATTTTCTAGTTTAATTTTTCAACACAAATGACAAATTGAACATGTTTCTTGTGCCGCACATATTTATTGAGAACTGTCAGTGTTGGTTTTGGGCCGCTGCATAATTCTTGAGTCAATGTTTGAATTGATGTCTTCTCACGATACCTTTGCAGGTTCTTTGGCTACAAGGCCACAAATATGAGCTTAAAGTTCAAAGGCTGAATATCCACCAACCGAGTAGCACCTGAACCCCATTAACCCTGGTCCTTATATTGCCCTTGGTATGTGATAGTAGGTAGAGGGTTGTTTCTACCGAACCACAGCAGAACACTTGAAATGGTGAGTGTTTAATGTAAGCTGACTGTGACCCTGAAGGATAGATAATAGAAGCCGTGCTTTTAATCGCTTCTAGTTAGTTGCATTAACCCATAATGAAATCATTAATTCCAGGGTCAAGAGAGCCGTCTAACTTTGCAGACCGTACACAAGGACAAGGCAGAAAGAGTTGTTTGTGTGTTTTACACAGAGAGCTTCACTTAAAATCGCTGAAAATAAAGGAAATAAAATCAGCACATTGACTCTAAATGGACTTAATGATAATTCAGCTTAGAAATTTGGTGTCTCTTTGGGACCCAAAGTTACAAAAATATGTCATGATTTGTCATTTTGTTTGTTTGGTTTTTTTTTACATCGTTTTCCTCTTGTTACATCCTTTTTGTCTTGATGCATCTTTTACTTTATTTTAATCTTGCCACATCTTTTATATCATTTTTGTCTTGTTACTTCTTTTCTTCTTTTTCTTCTTTTGGTGACATCAACATTTGTAAACTCTTCCACAGAATATTTTTCTTCTGTTTTAATTAGGAAAATCAATCCGCATATCATATCATTGCTATACATTTTCCTCCGTCAATTGGCGACCCAATAAAAACAGCTCTGTGCCCCCACTGGGTCCTGATCCTAAGTTTGGGAAACACAGCTGTAAATAATCATTATGATCATCCTACAATGATGGTGAAAATGAGTATTACCCACAAATCTCTTTATTGCCAACTAGTGTGTGTTTGAAATTGAAAAACCAAGGGTGACCAGGAATAATGTTGTAAATATTTGCTATTGATCTTTGCATGAGATAAGAAAAGTGACGGTTTCCCAAATAATTGGGTCCAACTCACAGCTGCATATTAACTCTGCCTTTGTGTGTATTTAGTGAACTGAACTTGTATTCCTCAAAGCTCTGTTGAAGGCTCTGTGCCAAAATGCCAAAACACATCAATGTAGTTTTTGTGTGACGTGAGCCAAATAAAGAAGTGACGTGTGACTTGACTTGGGGATTTGAGAAGCGCCTGTCGTCATTTTTAAAATCACCAAAATGCCTCAAATGTATTAAGCTGAATCACGACATTTGATTTTAAAGCAATGCAATTAAGGGAAATCCAGTAAGCAACCCACATGTGTTCTATCAGTACCTGAGAATTGTTACTTTCTACCAAATCAGTCAGGACCAAAGTAACGCGCGAGTGGGTGAAAACGCAACACCATGAACTGGAATGTATGTATTACATTTCATGTTTAGAGCAGAGGACTTAACAATCCGCAGTTTCTGTCATTTTCTCGCCTGGTCTCCATTTGTAGTAATGCGTATTTAACCTCAACCTTGCGATTTCAGAAAGACATGGACTATCAGAATATCTACACTATTTTTACACCATTTACACCATTGCCATCAGTGTTTACACCATTTCCCAGCAAGACAATGACCCAAAGCTTGGAGTGAAAGCTACACAGAAATAGTATGAAGACAACAAGGTGAATGTTCTGGAGTGGCCGAGTCAAAGCCCAGACTTCAATTCAATAGAACATTTGTGGCTGGACTTGAAAAGGACTGTTCATGCCTGGTCCTTGTACAACCAGACAAAGCTTGAGCAGTTTTACAAAGAAGAATAGAGTAAAATTGCAGTGTAGAGATGTGCAAGCCTGATTGAGACCTGTCCACACAGACTCAGTGCTGTGATTGTGGCCAAAGGACGAAAAGAAAAACAACATTACGCCTGATAGTTAAACCTCACTCACTCCTATACTGAAAAACTCTGACATGTGAAACTCAAGGATGTGTTAAAGAATGAAATAATCTGTGAAATGATCATGGCTATGACATATGAAACAATAAACACAGCTTCTCATTCAAGAAAAAAATACAGCTCAAGTGAATTTACGTGATGGAAAACAGCTTTTGGGGTAAAACTCTGTGCAAAAGAGTTTTACAGTTCTGGTAAATGTTGTCTTCTGTATATGCTGACAGAGTTAGACATATCAGACTTGTAAGGGCATGGAGAAAATCATTGTGTTACTTTCATCCTGGGTTACTTTCATCCTAGCTTTCCATTGTGTTTTCTGTAAGTTTGATCAAACCTGTGTACAATTTTGCCAAAAGCAGGTTAAATTTCACTTTGGGACTAACAACCAACGATTGCTAACGTCAGAGAACTAATTGAATCTTCTATCTAACTCTTACTTCTATGGCCAGGCTGTGTGGTTTAGAGCGATTGGCATGAGCACGCAAGGGTGCTGGACAAGCTCACTGACTTAACTTGTCTGTAGATGTTCCATAAAGTTGTCACTACATTCCACAAATTAGGACAAATCATAAATATTCAGTGTCATCTCGTGTGAACAAATGCTAAACAAAAACATTTTAAGTCACCACAGCAGGAAGTAAATCCTCCCTCCCTAAAGTATTCATTTAAAGACTCATAAATTCAGCATTTAGTCAGACGAAAGCAGTCAGCCAGCGGATCAAGCTGTGCGTTATGGTAGGGGGGTGAAGGCAGCACAGCGACAGCTTGTCATTGTTTTTTTCCCTTCTTAATTGTAGTTTGCTGACTGATATGTAGAGCAGGCATCTCTAACTTGGCAATGCTTTTGTTTTTTAAGGGGGGGAGCAGAGCTGGGGATGTGGCTTTATAAATGAAGTGACATCAGTGGAAAGCTCTAAGTGTCTTAATGGGAAAAAGAAACAAAGAAGTAATTTCAAGTAATGTAATGCTAAGAGTTGTGTTCTCAGTGCAGCATAATGTTTTTACTCAGGATATGATAAAAATTCACTTCTTGTTTACGTCTGTCTGTGTGTAAATGTGAACAAGTTATTATTATTATTACTATTATTAACAATGAACAAAAAGACATGAAAAGGTGGAGGGGTATGGAGCCGGGAGTTCTCAGATGTTTCTGGGTTCCCCTTAGGCAAAACAGAAAAAAGTGAGCCTGGGCAAAACCGCCGTATGATCTTCGCTTTTTAAGAAACTGTCATCTTTCTGATGATTAGTCAGGCAGATTTAGCGGGTCTTTGAATATGTGTTAGACGGAGCAAAGCACTGCAGTGACAGATGCCTGCCCGCCTGCCTGGCTGCCTTTTCCCATCAGGCAGTGCTTTAAATTGTTTACAATGATGATGAATTTGCACTTCCTACATGTGATGCAGGATTCGGCTCTGGGCTCGACTTTCTTTTGTCATAGATCTCTGAACTCTAAACTCAGTTTTTTACAGCCTCCATCCCATATTTGTCCTTAGGGCTTTTGCAGCAATAACAATAATATGCCAAAAAATAAGTAAATACTGAACTGTCTAATTGCAGTTTTTTTACATACTTGTAGTAAAACCTCCAACGCTCAGTGCATACCTGATTAAAATAAGCCAAATCTCAAGGTGCACACTTGAAGTTCTTTATTTTTCTTGTAGTGTGTGAAGGTGAAGTAGTAAAAATATTCTTCAAAAGCTGTTGCTGAATGTGTCAGTATTTGAGAGTCAGCACAGCAGTACTCGCTTGGAGGGGGAAATAATTGGCTGCACTCTGAGAAGGCATACATGTCAGTCTTGGATGTGATAAAGCCTATGAATTGTGCATCTTTCAACACAAGCTCTGTTTAGATGTAGGTGCATTTGCAATAAATATCCCCCTATGAAAACCTTCTAATTGAGAGCTACACTCACAAAAACTTTTCCTTTTAATCAGCAATTGTTTTTGTGTGCAAGTGTTCCTGGCTGCCCAGCGTTGTGATTTGCACTGCTGCCGTTAACAGTTCTAATATGTTAATTAACCACGATTTAATACCTCTGAGAGGACTTCAAAGGACATTGGCAGAAGAGTAGCTGAGATATAAAGTGACAGGTTGCAGTATTTTGATAGGCATTGGTGAAATACGCTCTGCAGAGCCCTCCTCACTGGCTTCCTCTGAACTTGTCTTACGGATCCATGGTGGCTTTCTCTTTAGGGGAAAAAAAGAAGGAGGATAGATGATAACATTTTTGAACAAAAGCCAAACAAGAAGTGCATATACAGTATGTGTGAGTGAATGTCTGCATACTGTAGGAGATTCTGGCTCTCGTTTTGTTTTAATGGAAACAAAAGACAAATGCACCAAAGAGCTCACATTAGTTTTCAGAAATGTAACTTTTTTTTTTTTTTCTTATTAGAGCAACCTGAAACATGAATTTAACCAGCCTTCTCCTTCTTCCTGTCAGTGAATACTGTCTTTAATATCCACCCACACATTAATAATACAAATTACAATAACCAGGGGTATTGAAGCATAAATGAAGATATGACCCCATAGGCTTTTCTAAGTGCAGAATTTATTATTTTTCGGCATAGTTCCCATCGCTCCTCAATGACACATTCGCACCTAAAAGTGCCCAGTGGCTTTCTACAGCTTGTCATATTGTCATATATGGAAAGTACCCACAGCAGCAGCAGGACAGGAAGACACTAATAAGGTGACAAAATACAGAGGCAAGCATTTTCTAGGGGGGAAATGCTGCTGCCATTATTTCATATGGAAAAGAAAATTAATGTGCCACTACTCCAATCCTGAATCTTATCTGTCCCCTCAGAATTTTTCAATAGTTATTGCCACCAAAATAGTTGGATTTCTCTAGGCTTTTTAGAAAGAAAAAAAAAAAATCAGTGTGATATGCACAGTGTCTCTATTTGCAGTTAATGCATAATGAGTGAGAGAAAATGCTGGCACAGTAGTATTCTTGGCCAGTGGCTTTTCAGTGGTTTATCTGAGAAAAGCAATGGCGAATTGGCGTACAGAACCCAGTGCTCCAAAAATAGTATGTAAATAAATATGTTCACAGATTCTTAGAGAAAATTTCATTCCTATATTGACTTAAACATAAAAACATATTAACGCAAATATGTCAAAGCTGCTACAAAGACTAGATTCTCCAACCTAATGTTATAGCCAAAGTTATAAATGGAAATTTTTAATTGCTGCATCTTGATTGTTGATATCAATTAAGAAGTCTCAAGGGGATTTGAAATGCGTTCACTGGAGAAAAAAAAAAAAAAAAGTGATGTGTGCAGGCCAACTGCATAGAAGTGGCAGATTCCTTTGTCATGAATCACTTCATTGTGCTAATGAACATGTTTCACTATCAACTCTACATCCACAGGAGAATCATTTTTAATCATTTTTATGCATACCCTCTCATCAGCACTTCTTGGACGTCAACCTGCAACTGTCACTTTGATTCACAAACAACTGTCACCAGCTTGGCATAGAAAACAAAAAGTCAGCGCTACCCATAAATACATGATCCAGAGGAACACCAAAAGATGCACTATTCATAGGGAGGCTTAAGGGACAACTTCTCTAAAGGCTATCTGAAACACCTGCACAACCTAGTGCATCATCCATTAGATATAAGCTAGTCTCCGAAGGCCCATTCTCAATAGGAGGAGATCATTAGTTTTGCTTGAGCCCCTATCACTACATAGACTTAACTGTTATCTCACTGGGGACTCCCACCTGCAGTCCTGTGCATCTTCCCCCTCCATGTGCCTCCCAGCTTTTCACTTCTCCGTATCAACTACCAGTCCCATCACTAGAAAAAAATGTATATTTCTGCAAACCGCGGATACATGTAATCTCAACGTAATTTGTCACTGAAGGATCCAGCAAAACTTTTTTTTTTCTTTACCTCACTGGGCAGGAGGTTGGTGGGATGGATGGCAGGCGCCCTCTCGGAAGGAACGCGGAGAAAATGTATACAGTGTGTTAAAGGTATTAACTCAGGGAATGCATTAAAAAAGCAAAACAAACATTGTCCCAAATCTCACCAACTGATGTGTAAAAATATTATACAGTTGGTGTCAGTTTTAACACATCTTTTTTAAACAGTATATACAAAATTCAGGACTTTGCCATAAGATAACAGAGTTCATATTCCGACTTGTGTTGTGAGCTTCGGGGTTTAAAAATGCTTTGGTTATGGTTAGGAACCTATTGTTGTTTGTTTTAAATATTACAACAGACATTGTGAGTCTTTTTTTTTTCACATCTCTGTGGATAAGCACATGAGCGTGCTTGAATCTTACATATTGAACCTGTAAATTACTTATGAACTGAATCTCTGTTACAGTTGCAAAGCACCATGAATCGTTAAAACACTACAACATGGATATGCACATATCGAGAAACGTATTTTTTGTGCAGAAATGAAAATATATGTGGTGGCAGAAACGTACAATGGCAACATTTTATTCTGGTGACTCGGTCAAGTCCTATGTGAAGCTTCCCTCTCCACGTGCCTCCCTGCTTTTCACTTTTCTTCTCCCTATCAACTACTGATGCCACATAATCATTTCTTCACTACTATAGCAGATCTCTTCATCTCGTTCCCATATCTTGCCTGTCATTTTTGTCTTCTTCAAAGAAACTCACATGCTCCCATTCTTTTTAAATTTTTCTCCTCCTTTGCTTTGCTTTCTATTTTCTATTCTCAATTTTCCGCTCCTGTTCTCGCTCCACCATCTCCATCTCTCACCCTGCATTTCACTCTGTCCATTTGTTCTCCTCTCTATCATCTACCACCCCCCCTCGCTCTTTTCCTACCCCATCCACTATTTTCTCCTGTTCTCTCCGCCTTGCTAAACAGAGCCCCACATTATCCCCCTCCTGCTTCTATCAGGGGTAGCTAGCCTGTCAGCCCCAAGCCTTAGTTAATCACTCAGGCAGCCAGGCAGTCGGGCAGCTTGCTGCTAGCTCCCTGGACACTAATAGCTAGACAAGCAGAGAGCGAGAGCAAGGGAGGGGGTGGGGTTGGACTCATTAGGAATACAGGTATTTAAGGAAATGGTCCATTTCAAATCAAAAGATAATTTGTCTCCTGTTCAAGTAAAGGATTTTTGTAAGAAAGGCTGGAGTTATATTAAGTTAGCTACAAATGTGAAGTGGTTGGGTTGTGCTGCTGGCTATGCTGAGGCTGGGCTGTTGACATTATCAATTTGAGCCTTGATAAATACTTCCTGTATTTGGATGGCATATTTTATCCCCAAAAGAGAGCTTGAGTTTGCTACCCGAAGGCGTTTTTTATGCTGACTCCATGTTGCTGCCGTGCCGATGGGGCAGGACTCGATAAAGTTGAAATATGACCTCCATTTGCACAATGACATTACTTCAAATAAAAAAGGGTTGCTGTCAAGCCTCTGAGGTGATCAATGCCTTTCAAACAACCCCTCATTGCCCATTTTGTGTTTGCATGGCTAAATCAATACTCCAAATAAAAAATTCATACCTAAAACGCAAATGAAAGTAAGAGGTGAATGGGCAATATTTTTTATCCAATAAGACGTGGTGCGCATAACTTCAGCCCTTACTGGTTTTATCTTTTATCCTCAGAAGTGGGCACAGTAACACTGAAACTGGATTTGAGTGAAAAGGTTTCTTAATGTCACCTCCAGATTTATGTTCTTCCTACTTTACAATCTTGGAGCAGTATCAAATTGGACCTATAGCAGCTTAATACTTCTTGACCTGGAAAACTGATTACTAGTTAACATAACCAAGCAGCAATTATGTTTCCCCCACAACATACTTGGCAAAAGATGTAGTAGCATATGAAATTATTTCTTATGACATGCTTTACTCCAAACCTAGATGGATGTCAACCAATGTCATTACAAAAAAGAGCTGAAAAGGAATGGATACATGTAATACGTTATTAAAAACAGTGAGTTCAGATAAAAAAATTGGAATTTCTTTTGTGGATTTTTCAAAACCTATAAAAGTACTATGAATTCAATAATAAATGATCCCTGATATAGGTTTAGTTTTAAAGTGCTGTACACAAAGTACATTCACTTTAAATCACTGTTCAGACCAAAGATTCATGGTGAGTTGAAACTTGTATCTTGCAATGAGCCAGTCTACAATGTTCTGAAAACCTGCCAGTTTATACCAATGTGGCTAGACGGCACAGTGTATCATTTCTGTGTTAACAACTCTCTGTACTTGCTTTTCAGTAGCTGGATATAAGTTGTAGCAATTTAAAATATGAATTAATATAGTGATAAGGAGTTAGTTGTTACAGTTGCATTTGTAGTATTGATTAAATGGTTGAAACATAAAAAAGAGGGTCCAAGGGTGCTTCAACAGAGTACCCAGCAAATTTTAAGCCTTGTGTCATACAGACACAGCTTTTCCTCAAACAAATTGGTGAGGTGATGCTCTCTTTCCTCCATCCAAAACATTGCCATTTCAACCAGATGACAGTTTTTAACTGACGTGACCAACTGACAATGCTATGAGCTGGTTTGCTGCTGAAACAGGTTACATGCCTAGTCCCCGGAGCAGAGCAGGAGGTGGGTGTCACACTTTGGCTACGTTTCAGCACCAGAGCTGATGGCAGCCACTCTACACAATGCTTGTGAATCTGTGAAATGTTTCAGATGTATCCCAGAAATGGCTAAAAAAATTGCTAAAAATACACGTCTGGTCTAATTTTCATTTTCCGAAGCCAAGATGCACACAGCAGATGAGATAGGCAGGAAGTCAGACACGGTAATAGCATAGATCATCTGGTCAATTTTCAAAATAAAACACCCCATGGTGTTGTGACTCCAACCCAGGCTACAACACGATGTAGTCATCGAGATGGTCTAAAACCAGACACCTGGAATTTGATACGGTCAGCCATAGGTGACCATATCAGCTGAGATGACTTCACACTGTATGGCTTTGTCTCATTGTGAATCTTTGTTCTTAAAATTTACTTGCATTATATGCCAGATGAGATTCCACTAAATAATTTGCATACACACACTCAGATTTAAAAGAGGCATAAAGAAACCTTTCCCTTTCACTAGATGAATATTGAAACAGCCTTATGTCTGAAACTGAGCAAATACATCATTATGAAGATTGTTGCACTCCCAAAATAAACTGTCACAAAGACATCCATCTTCATTTCTGCAACTTTTTAATAACACCAGATCCACAGTTCAACATAACCATGCATTTACTTTCTGCCTACACGCAGTATCTCTCTGTGGTTCAATTTTAAAGGGCTAATGCTTTCTTCCAAAAGGGTAAATAAAATGATTTTATTTTCTCCAAATAGGCATTCAAGTAAGTATTTTTTTTACACTTACATAAAGCAAATTAATTTAATTGGACAAACTGATATCATAATGTCAAAAACCAACTGTTCCAGTGTGCTACAGCGGTACATTTAAAATTTATAAAGAGCCATATTAATCTGTTAGTCCTGCCATTAATGCTGAATGTATCTAACAGCATTATCTGGTCTCTTCTACGAGTAGCCATAGCGTTTACTGCTGAGATATTGTAACCATGAAATGCAACTTCATGGTCAGTAAATGTGTGTGTAACCCAACAAACTATTTTCATAAATGACTTAAAAGTTCAGAAAGTTTTAGGTCTTCACAAACACATGCTTGTTATATATGTTGTTATGTTAGAGAGGTGTTACTCTATCCTGGTCCTGTACACTATACCTTGTAAAATCAGCATCAATTAGCAGAATGAAAAGAATTTACTGTATAAAAAGGCAGCGGTACACTGGGTGCAGAGGAAGTGGACCTGTCACTGTGTTGACATCTCTGCTATTAGAGGAACATTCTCAGGTGCAGGGGCTGGCTGTCTCCAGTGTTTACCGGGAAGCATCATTAGCCTGGCGTCTCACAGCCTTAAAATGTCATATATCCACAGTAATGAACTGTGAGAGTGTGCACTATTCCCAAACTTCCCCACTGCAGCGCCTACATTAATCCAAAAGCTCAAACTCTGCAACTGGAGTCCCTCCACTCATTAACAGTGGCAGATATCAAGATAGGAATAATGAGGAAGTGCCCGCAAGTCAGGACATATATTAAAGAAATGGAAGAAGCAGGGGAGAGAGAGAGGGAGAGAGAGAGAGAGAGAGGGAGAATAAATCCTGTCATAAATGGGAAAATACCCCCGAGAAATGGCCCGGGCTCAGATGACAAACAGCATGCATTCATATTGTTTGGAGACGCTGACAGCCTCTTCTTCTAGAGCCAGAAATGTAATAATAAAAATGTACAGTAGAACTTATGTGTAGTCTAAACAAAATGCACAACAAAGACTGCTTTCATAAAGACAATGTGTTTTTAAAGCGTGCTAAGGAGATTCACTGGTAGATTCACTGGAAGAGTTTCATGCAGCTGTTATTATAATTAAAAATGAAGGAAAAAAGAAAGGAAAAACATCAAATGCTGCATTTTTTAGCCTTTTCTACTATAATATTTAGACTACTGTTGTATATTATAATTTAATACATCTAGGAATACATTATAAGGCGACGGAGTGTATCATCATTACAATGGCATGAAACTTATAGGAATGTGGTGATTTCTTTTCTGCTATAAGTAACTTTTGTTTATGGCAAGTAAAGGCAAGTTTTGCTGTCAGGCTGTATGGCAGGTCTAGTAGAGTTAAAGCCATCTGACAGCTCCATTCCATATTCTGCTTGTCTCGAACATGACATGCCCTCTAGGACACTGTGGATGTTCAAATAACTCACTGAGCTTTACATTGTGAGAGGATAGTATGTCTCTAACTCGAAATACTTTCTCACTTAGATGCTATATGGATCCTCATGAGTGTTTCATCATTGTTACTTTGGACAGTTGCTTTACTTGTCTCCTGGACAGTTGTATTGCCACCTTAGATACATAAATGTTTAAACCATAGACTATATATAAAGATGGATGTCATGACAGTTTCCCAGTAGTGAAGTCAAAACATCTTGATCCCCCCCTGATGGCTGGCAGCAGTATAGGTCATAAAGCCTGCCTCCTCAATGTTAGTCAATGGGGCTTGGGCCAAACTAAAAATTCAATGATCCCAAAGGTGATTTCTGTCTTTTTGCAAGGATTTCATCAGATTGATCTGTGTTCAAGTTGTCATGTTTCTGATCCAATTGAGTTTAAGAAGTTACTGTATTTGTTGATATAAAATGGGTGAATGACAGGAGTAATGACCAGTCACTGTCCATGTGTCTCTACTGCACAGACTGCCTCCAAAATGCATCATGGCAGTCTTTGTAACAGTGATGTAATATTAATTTTTCCATGGTGGCGGAAGCAGTATCATGCTGTTTATCTTTATATACAGTCTATGATTTAAACACTTTAAAAACCAATAGCTAAAGCTCAAATGTTTTCCTGTTGTGCTTAGCATAATCTGATTCTTACTACACATCCATCATCAACTGATGAGATAATGGCAATATCATAGCTGGCCAAAGCTTTACTTTGCAGGTATTGACAGAATATTGTTTTAATTTCAGAGCAGTACATCATGTTGCTCATTACACCTCTCCACTGTCGCTATAATAGGTAATGCTGCCCATCCAAACAAAACCGTATAAAACTAGTTTCTCTAATCTTTTAGTTCGAAGTAGCTATTAGCAAATAAAAAAGTATGTGAAGGACATGCGCAAGGAGGTTTGCATCAACGTGACTCAGATAACAATAATCATTTTCTAATTGCCAACCATTAAGGTGATTTGATATTTAGAATGAAAAAAGATTAAAGAATATCAAAAGGTCCATGACCAAATAACGGAACAAGAAATGCATACTGCAGAAGATACCCACAGTTTCTACAAAATGTTGCTGTTGCACACCTGGGTGGATGTGGTAATGCATTTCTATCTATAATTCTCTCTGTTAGATCGTCATTTGGATTGTACACAGGAAGCGAAATGCCAGTTTGCTGTGACTCAGCAGGACACCTGGCCAATGAGTACGTCATTAGCTGGTTCTTTAGTTCAGTGCATTAGCCGGCTCAGGTGTGTGTTGGGGTGTGGTGTTGGGGATGAGATCATTTTCAAAAAGTATCTTGAAATTTTTTGGTGACGATTTACATTTGTAAATGAGCCATGAAACTGGGTTGTTCTGAACTGGAACTCTCAGACTCTGGTGTTGGCCCAATCCCAAACTCACAGATTCTGAGCCATGTTCCCTCGTGGCCCCTTCACAGAGACAATATGAGCCCTTTGTGGCCATTTTCCTAAGTCCACATTTCTGCAGACTTTGCCAGAGGGAATTACCCATAGTTCATGGCATTGTGATGCCAAACACTGGTTTACCAGGGGAAGACCCAACGCACTTAAAAAAGGGTAAACAAACAAGCATATTGTGTGCACTGGTATGCCTAAACATATGCACAAAGAAACACTACATTAAGGATTTAAAATGGTACAACCCCCCCAACACACACACACACACACACACACACACACACACAGAAGAAAAAATGAGTAAACTGATTATTTGGCAATTACCCCTGTTCCACTCTGAAAGGCAGCAGCCTGGAAGATGTTCAAATCGGGCAGTCATTCCCTTAAAGGGATAGTTTGAGATTTTTTGAAGCAAGGTTGTAGGAGGTACTTATACACACTCGGTGTATTACCTGCAGTAGATCACTGTCAGCATGTACCGGGCTTGGAGAAGCACACAGCAGAACTAGCACCGAACTGCTGTGGACAATGCTCAGTCTGAGGGCCTTTTTCTAAGAGGCGAAAAAACTCGCAGCCCGTCTATAGCTGCACATTGTTAAGCTTCTGTGCCAGTACTCCTGTGTACGTCTTCAAAACGGGGCCTTACTGCCCGCAACTGTAGTTAACACATGGCCAATGAATAAGTATCTCATACAGTCCCACTTCAAACAATCCTTTAAGTGCCTTAGCTGTGAAATAAATTGAAAATGGTAAAAAAAAAAAAAGTCCCAGTACAAAGCATATTTTAGCATCATCGAGGTAAT
>JAPQRN010000019.1:1211568-1241681 GCA_037367275.1 Coranthus polyacanthus | reverse complement strand
AAGACCATGTGAAGACCATATGAAGACCATATGAAGGATGGAAAATGTGTGACGTATAGTAGCATGTGTGCTCAAATTTGTTGTTTTTTTGTACATGTTTATCACAGAAAATAGGCTAAGGCCATAGAGTTTCAGGTAGACAAAAATTACACTTGTAACCTTTTTGTTTTTGTAAAAAATTGAATACCATACAAGGGTTAAGTACCTGGGCACCAAGAGCGACTACCACCTGTCCTTCACTCCATATGCAGACGTGGTCTATAAAAAGGATCAACAACACATGTTCCTTCTTAGGAGGCTGAAGGCTGTGAATATCAGACAGGACTTTTTTAACAGCAGTATACCAGTCACTCATTAAATCAGTCCTTACATTCAACCTCACACACAAGCAAGAAAAAAAAAAAACTTGCAAGAATCATTAAACTTGCATCCAACCAGCAGTCAGTTCTCAGATCTGGATACCACCCAAATGCAACTCTTAGATCTCCACAAAGCAGTTAAAAGAAGGCAGATTCGATCACTAAGGACACTTCACATCCCCTTCACCACTCCTCTTAGTTACTCCTAAGTGGCAGCTACTACAGAACACCTACAAAAAACATACAAAATCTCTTTCATACCTTTTAAACAAGGTCAAATAGACTATCGATACTTGAGCTGTAAACGGAATGATATGACTTAAATGTGATGAAACACACAAAATTGTATTTTATAGGTGAAATAGCTCAATATGCCACTTCCTGCTTTAAAATCACCCCGAGCCTTCCCACCTTGATGATGAAATAGAGTCAACTGTTTGGGATTACTCTACATTATTAAATGACAAAAGTGTCAGAAAGTGTATTCACTGTAATCAGTATAATCGGAGGCGAGCAGCCCACCCACCCTTCAAAAGGAGTCTGCCAGACCTTGTTCATTTCCCAACAGGTCCAACTAAGGCTGTTATATCGCTCTATTTGTAACGACCAGACTTCCACTGGGACAGTGATGTTGCCTTATAAAACTGCTGCCTCGATCAGTTAGTTTGCAGTTTGAATCTGAAATAAAAGTATTAAAACACCAAAATCAAACAACAACATAGGCTTCGAAATTGCCCTTTTTTTTCGGGGGAACTGTGGGTTTAAGAGTGCTTCAGGCCTTCAGTTCACTGTGGGAAAGGACTTTATGACGGCAGGAAAAAGTGGCAAAAACATTCTAAATATAGCATGCACTTATTGATATAAAGTTTTTTTTAGCCTTTTTTAGATGGTGAAGCAGTAAAAAACCCCAAACCAACCCTTTCAGACCCTCAGACAGTTCTGCAGAGGTGTGTCATTCTCTGTCCTGCGGATGTCCCTAAACTACCCCTGTCTCACACATTCATACCTCCACCCCCCTCGGCTCCACCTTGTCGCCCTCTCAGCCTCTTTCTAACACTTTTCAGAAACATGCGGTTGGTGGAGTTTGGCTCAGTGTAAGGTGAGGTTACGCTTTAAGGTTTAAAGTAAAATGTGGACTTTTGGTTTGAAACAGGTGATGGACATCTGGTCCACAATTTGTTGCCCCTCCATCCACCAAGACCTCTTCTGGAACTTTCACACTATACAATAACAATACAAACACTAGATGGTCATGATTTGCTCAAACAACCTCTGACTTCATTTTGAAAAGGAAGACAAGCTCCTCAACAAACAGCAGGTGCTGGATGGAAAAGTTGACCACAACCCAGCAGTAACTACTTTTGGTGGTGGCAATTCTTGACGTTCTTTTTTAAATTTCAAAGTTAGAGGGAGATTTAACCTTTGTTAAATCTTTATTAAACCTTAATTTACTTCTAGGCTGTCCTGCAATCTGAAAGAAAGAAAGTTGCAGCACATCCAGTTTGCGTGGCTCGTCTGAACAGAACTTGGAGTTGATTGAGGGACACATTTGCATTTGGCCGACCAAATCATTATTTTTATAGACCCCTTTTGCAATTACATATTCTCTATGTTAATGTTACTTTCAAATGGAATTAGTTCTTTATGTGCTCCGATGCTTGTAGTCCATTAATTTAGTTTTATTGCCACTAAATTAGATTCACTTACCCCCTCTGGCAAGGAAGCATAATGTGCATAAAAATAACTTATACCCCTAAACATTTGCTCTCAAAATATTCAGCTCAAGTACACTGTAGGTAGGCCACATGAATGTCAATAACCTTCAAAACTCCTTCATGTTTTAGACGTTTATTGTGATATGAACTGAATTACTCCCGTCTTTTCAGATGAGTTCTTCAAAAAGTCACAGACTTCCTGTGCCAGGCTAGGACACTGTGACTCACTGCCTAGTTGAGGTTTCTGAGGGAACGACTTCTCTGTAGATGTGGCATTGAGATGATAATATTGTCACCTTCACCCACCACATTTTGCGCAGACGGCACTCATACAGTTTCATCCTTTAACATTATATTTTAGTGCCACTATTAAGGCATTATGAGTTTGTATGAGTTTTCTTTCAGCTGGAGAAAAGGGCTGCGACACTCTGAGGTCACTTTGGGAATTGTGTCTGATTGCAGCTTGTGTGGTGAACTATGAAGTACATTTTCAAAGAGCTGTACAGATTGCTCTGTGGGGAACTGCAGCTAGGACTAAGCTGAGGAGAAACAACTCTGAACAATAAAAAACATAGCAAACGTGGCACATGCTGATTGCAGAACGATTTTGACTCTCAAATAACATAGCATCTGTCTCTTGAGGGGGGGGAAATATTTGATGAGAGTTGTAAGCCCAGAATGTAAATTTGTTGTAATAAAATGTAAAAGACAAAAACATTTTCTTACATGACAAAGACACTTTAAATTAAACATTTTGTGAGTAAAAGATAGCCATATTTTACAATGCTGTAGAATAACTGTTATTTATACTCAGAAGGAATTTTATTTTGGGGCTGGAAGAGATTTGGTTGTTTTACCACATTCTACAGTATTTCACAATTTTTAACCAGTGCAGGCCATCCCACACCAAAGATGGCAAAACGTAACAATATGTTTGGCTGTGGATAAAAAACGGTGGTGGAACTTCACACAGTGAGACAGGTTCACAGGCGGCCGTTGTGTCGGTCTTGCAGCCTGGGACAAAATTGTCAGTGTCAGAAATTTAGTTTAACTGCCTTACTGTGTGACTGCTGTAATCTCAGTCCATAGGAGGCTTAAGGGGTCTTCACAGCATATTTATCGAATGTGCTTAGGTCAATCTGTTTCCTTTTACCTGGTGTAAAAGATGTTATAAAATGGGTAGTTCAAGTTCTTGAGTATGATTGAGTGAGGCGTGTTCAAAGCTGTTGTAAAATACTATACAACTTTACTATAAACACACACCTGTGACTGCATTACATCAGCATTACTGCGGCAAACATTTCAAAGTGTCAAATTTTGTTGTGATTTTTGATGTACTGGTGGATCGAATTCTAACCCACTACACCACTACTTGCCTATGAGGGTGTGATGTAAATATGAATCATCTCTCTTGTTGGTGCCCAAACTACAATGACTGAAGATGCTGGAGCAAATAACTGCTTAAAATGCACCTGTCTACACTCAAAAGAGCTTTTTACTAGCAAAGACAAGTGCTAACAACTGCACAGTACTTCATCTGTACAATTAGAAGTGAGATCTGGATAACTGTTAATATAATCGCCCTAATCTTTAAGTGTGCTTTTCAGTGGGTGTGTGCTGCTAAGCAACCGTTCTGCCACAAGTCGCAGAAGAACTACATTGCTTCGTGTCACATCTAACAACACCCATTAGCTGTTGTAAAATCACTGTTAACGGCCACTTCGGGTTCATTGCTTTATTAGACGCAAAGACTAATAGTACATTTGGACCGATACACAATGAGAAATTATGTATTTTATTGTGATGTAGTTTGTATGTCTTTGACTCCAGGGTTGCATTTAAAATGGCATGAAATACTTAACTTATACGTTACTACTTTGTTATTTTGTTTTCAATATGTTTAGTTTACACAAAAGCCTATTAATGCAGGAGCCTGAACATATCAGTGTGTTAAATCGACTACGTCAGTATTGAAGTCTGATGTCTGATGCTTTTAATACTGAATGTAATGTTTTAAGGATTTTTAAGCAGTTGACAGCTGACTGACAAAGTGAAAAAAAAAAAAGAGCATGTTTTCAACAAAGAACTCTTCACAGGCCTATGATTGATCCTCATGTGTGGGGGTACACATGGACACATCAATTTCAAGTGTTGTTGTACCCCCTTTGTGTGCTTTTATTTGTAGACATTTCCATATGGAGTGATGATTTTAAAATAGTAAAAAAAAAAAATAGCATAAAGCATAAAAGTACTAAATGGCCTTTTAATGAAAAAAAAACAAAAAATCAATGAATGACTGAAGTTCAATCAGCTTTTGCTTTTACTGACAATTTGAATAAAAATGAATAAAATGGATGACTATGTGTTGCCGAAAAATGTAAATGATTTTGATTTATTATTTATCCAAAGGCCAAGATCTGATCCTCTCAGCACAGACAGAAGTTCACATCCTTTAGTCATGTCCTGAATATCACAGGGCCGACATCAATGAGCTCCTCTTCAAGCGTCTGATGATCTGAAGAAGACTTCCCTCTTCACCACCATCAGTAAAAGGTCACAGAAAGTCTCTTCTTTTTATAAATCTTTGTGGCATCAAACACATTTGCTTTTATAATAAATTACTCTACAGACACACTAATTGGAATTCACTTCTTCGGGTACCACCTGCGGTAAGCTTAATGACCCATTAACACTTACAGCGATACCGTTGTGTTAAACATTAATACAACAAATGGGCACTGTGTTGACAATATAAGGCAAATTTATCTTTCACAAACCCTAGCTTTGTACTGTATGTAGTATTATGATGCACCTAATGACTTGAATTCACAATTCAAATGATGGTTTTCTTTCTAGTCCCTGCTGGACAACTTATTTAATGACAATATCACATTTTTGGCGTGAATCCATATAAAGTGTTGGCTCACCCCGACTTAGACAGAGTCACAGAGCCAAACGTTCCAAACAGAGTCTGCTTTTGATTGTTTCTAATACACAGATGATTCAGAAGCAAATCAGTATGCAGAAATTTAATGACAGAATCAAAACAGCAGACACTCTGGAGCATGATGGGGCTTACGCTCTGTGCCATTAAATGTTGGAAGGGAGAAATTCACTGCTGGTAGGCATTAATTATAATATTATTGTGTTATAGTGGATCAGCTCATATTAGAAGAAATTAATTAAACACAGATGAACTATAACTTACATCCGTTCGTTATGTTTCCATTGGCTCATGTGGTGTGTTATAAGGATTCAGAAGGGTATTTTGACATAACCCCAGCTTGGCTAAACCTCGCTTCAAAAATTCAATTCTACTTGGAATTTTGTTTTGATCCTTTACATTTTACTATTCTTGCATTTTTCTGACACCTCTGCCATTGCTGTCTTAAACGTGTATTGGGGAATACTCAGGGCGATTTGAGTCTCTGAACCTGCATTTCTACATTCACTGCTTTCATCATATGGAATGGTTTAGCATCAGAGGGGAAACAGAATAGCTGCGCGTGGTGCAGTGAGGGCTGCATAGCGTATGCTGCACAAAGCACTTGGGGGACTTGGAGTGTGATGCTTTTATTTCACGGCTTGGAGTAAGACACAAACCCCCGCAAATTACAACAGACTACAAACTAGTGGAGAGAACCACCTGAGATAACGGGGCTTTGATGCTGTGTCTTCCCCACTGCCTCGAGCAGCCATCCATCAGTGCAAATTCACAAAAGATCTAAAGCCCAGAAATTCTCTTTCTGCTGAAGAACCATTGATTGTTTTAAAAAAAAAAAAAGAAGCCAGGTTTGATTTTTTTTTTTTTGTCTTAAATCAGACGCACCAGTATTCATGGCATTTATCATAGCTTCTGTAATTGCTATGGCAAAAGAGGGCACTTTTTGTGACCGAGGTCAAATATAAATGTTAGATGGATTCGTAGTGGTTAAGAATGAGACAAAACCTGGTATTTGAGGTAAAGCAATGCACCACTGTTTTGTTTTACTTTACATGACTTGATGTGGTTAGGATATTCTGTCTGTTACTAAGTCATTCAAGTAAATGGGTGCAAAGGAAATTATTATTTCTGCATTAAGTGCTTTTAAAAAGCATGTTTAAGGTTATCATTCAAATGCCAATTGCAAATGGATTTTTCTTCCAAAATGAAATGGATTTGAATGTGGTCGACATTTTTGGGGGGATTTGCACTTAACATTTCTTGATGCACTGAATAACATTTTTAAAACATATTTTGCACTTTGTTTTATATTTAAATAACAAAAATATACATGACAGAGCAAATGTTTGTGAAGATCCGAAGCTCACTAGCTCTATTTTATTGTCCTTCAGCGACATGTCCTAAAAATAAACTATACTGCTACTGTAGTGTGTTTGCTGGTACGTAGCATATGTAATAAATGTCTCACGAGAGTTTGGAAATAAAGAAGGTACAATGTTCTTCAACTGCAAAAAATTATGGAGGGAGATGAATGGATTCCATGTGTTATGAGCGATTCCTGGTTCCTGGATGTAAACTTTTAGTAAAGTCTTTTTTTTAAACAGTTTTCAGGGGTAGATATTTCATTTTGTTGGATGTTTTATTGTGCATTTCATTTCATTAATACTTTATTTGATAATTACACCAACACACTGTAATCATCTTTCATTCAGCTACAGTGTTCTTTAAAAAAAACATATCAACATTTGTAGTTTTATATGCCTTAACGTAATAAAAATGTATGGAATTCACCCTAAAAAATCTTATTTTAATCTGTACATCTGCAAATTTGGCCTTCAGTTGATCTAACAAAATCCATAATTTTAATCAGGTTTAAAGAAATCCAATCCTGCATGATGGCTCACTGAAACATCCCATCGAAATAGAGTCAGTTTTATTAATAGTTACATCATAGTTGCATCACTTCCATAAAATGTACACTGTGTATAGACCACACATAAAAATGTATTTTATTTAGTGTATTAACAAACTGTATTATACATTTTATAGACAGTGTTTTTGTAACTTTTGTTTCACAAACAACAGTATTATAAAAATAAAAGCACATGTAACATATATTGTGATCATGGCATAAGTTTTTATCAGCAAATCTGCAGTGATACAGTATTTATTTATTTAGTTTGTTTTTGTTTCTTACAAAAATGTATAATAGAGTTTAAAAAAGGAGTGATTTTATTGTTGAATGCAAAGCTGAAAACAGTAACGTGCGCGTCATGCCCCAGATTAAAGGGAGGGTCATGACACTAAAACAGCAATGTTTATTTTGCACCCAGAAAATAAATGTGATGAGATAATGCAAAAGAAAAACAAAACAAAATATGTGTTCTGGTACTGATGTTTATGCCTGTGAAATGATTACATTGCCTGGATTATATTTCAGCAAAAGCCTTTGTTTACGTATGAGTGATTCAAATTTGTGCAATCTACATATGTCAGCACATTGGCAACATATACGTGATGGCAGAGTTTAAGTTTGTATTATTAACTGTCAAAGTTATTTATTTACTTGAGGAGAGGAAAAAAAAAAAAGCTATGAGGCAAGTTTGGTGAAATCCCTCTTAATTTTACAATGTTGTACAAATTCATACGAAAGTTGACGAGAATCTCAAATGCACTCTTGAGGTCCATGACGACAACGAAAATGTCCCCCAAACGTCCCTTGCACTGCTCCAGAATTGCTCTTAACCATCATCAGGCCTGTGTGATAACTGCTCTGCCATCTGTGCACCTGGCCGCCTGCCCACTTATTAGCTACATAATTTGGTTGTTTCGTATTCCATCGAGTTGGGCTGTTTGGCACTGAAAGTCTGCAGCGCTGCCTGGATCCTGGCAACGTCTGTGGTGGACAGTTTGAGCCGGTGCCGCAGCAGACAGGAGAACAGGTCCAGAGGCTGAGCTCCTGGAGGGGACAGTCTGTTGACCCGGTCCCGGATCTCCAGCAGCTGCAGCAGGGCCGAGTCCTGCGATCCCTGAGTATATGGGTAGTCCAGCTGTAAAATCAAGTCCTGGATCGCTTCCGGGTCAAAGTGCATACTATAGCCATACACCTGTATGCTGTTGATCTTCATGTAGCCTAGATTTCGCCCTGGCTCCAGGTACTCCAAGGGTTCATAATATACTGTTCCATTTCCATTAGTCGATGGCCCCCTGATCCGGCTCCGAAGGTAAAAGTGGACGGTCTCAAAAAATGTTTTCCACTTGTTGCCCAAAGTCAATGTCCAGTTGTAACAGTCATAGGGAAGGTCTAATTTAGTCCTCTCCCAGTCGGGGTAGCTGTTCTGGTCAATGGGCATGATCCAACTCTCAGAGTGACTTCCCCCAAATGGATTGATATAGACCGATAGCATGGGGTCCAGAGTGGTGTTCTTGGTAAGGCAGATCTGTAGTGACATCCCCAAGAGCATGTGGACATGGTTTGACTTGTATTTGTTACTTTTCAGCGTCAGCAACATCCTCTTCCTCCATGACGGGTCGAACCAGTTATTCAGCCTGACGTCGTTGCTGACAAAGATCCCATGAATGCTGATGCGGTTGTCACGTTTCTGCAAAAGGTAGCGGAGCTCCAGGTCCTGCAGGTCTGTCTCGAAGCCGATGTAGTGGTCAGTGGAGTCGGGAACCTCGTTGCGGCACACGCCTTGGCTCAGCATGTGACCCTGGTTGCAAGTGGCACAGCGGGAACGGTTTTCATAGGAGCAGGAGGCGCAGGAGGTGCCCTCGCCCACTGTACAGGGGATCACACCTTGGCAGGGGGGGTGCTCGTAGGGGCAGGAGCAGCTCCTGGTCTCCTCCAGGTACGAGCCGATGTGGTTGTTCTCACTACAGTACATTATAGAGAGGATGTAGTTCAGCCAGTAGCTATAGGGCCTGCAACAGAGACAGAGCAGCATTTAAGATGTATTATAGATTCAAATACAGGAGCAAATTAAATTAATAAAACTGATTGAATAAAGTGTGAAATCTTGTATGCCTACATGAAAACCCCCAATAATCTGGTCTGAATAATTTTTCCATCACCAATTGAAATGTTGCATTGCATACCAACACTTTATTGCTACACCTTTCTGTCCAGCATTGCCTAATTTAAACCACTGGGAGTGGCACAGGAGGAACATATCAAGGTCTGTATGTCTCCAGAGTCCTGATTTAGAGTCAGTGACTGGGCCTATATAAGTATCAATTTGGTTTTATTTATTCTAAGACAGAACAGCAAATCAAAATTCCTGAGATTGTTTGTGAGAAAGTAGCAGATGGGCCACATGACAAGAATACAAAGCGGTAAATCAGTCTTTCACTTTCTTTGTTCCACATCTGTCACATTCCTTAATCCCCTATGTTCTTTAGCAGAATTAGCAGTTTTGTTATTGCGGTCTTGTGCAGCTGTTAAATGAATTTAGGGGAACAATTGTGCATGTCTACATTGAAAAACATATTTTTGAAGAAAAAATAACATTTGTCCAAACAGTTGTTTCACTAAATAGCAGCTAGGCTGCACAGTGTGTGTGGCGCTAAGAATTTAAGCGTTAGAACTGAACTTCATATCCTAGATAGTGAACATTAGATCAGAAAACAAGATTACAAGACCATTACTTTAGACCAATTGTAAAAAGCGTATTTCTGCAAACGAAGTGCTACCTCAGTATATTTTCTGGACGTTTATCCAATATGTACAAAAAGGTGAATACTACTGCAGTGTTTTGTCGCTGACTCCTTTGCCAAATATATGTTGCCACACAATGATGAATGAGGAATGCATATGATTGCGTAAAGGACCATCTGCAAAAGATGGATGGATGAAATGAATGCATCATTAATTAAATTAATGAATTATTTAAATTAAATAAACACACACACACACACACACACACACACACACACACACACACACACAGGACAAATACGCTGGTACTTAGCTCCAGATTAAATTGAAAGGACACATACAGTACATGCATATGTTTCATGTGATTGCCCCGATGTATTTGTTTGATTGAAAAATGAAAACTTTTCAACTTTTTAGACTCTCAAGGTCTGCAAAAAAATCATTAGCACACATGAAACGTACAGAACTGTGAGAGCCCCCAAACAACTGCATGAAGCAACTGCAGTTTCTGATGCTGTCACGTTGTCACACTTTACATCTCTGTGGAATTCAATAATGTAAGTCAGTCAGTTTGTCAATTTTTATTGCATTCATTATTCAAGGTGAAAATTCGAGATATGCCTTCCAAATACACCTTCAAGTGGGAGTTCGGATAGATTGCAATGCTTGTTTTCTTTGTGTTGCATATTTTGCTTCCTTTATTTCAGTGTCAATTACCAGTCACTAAGCACGTGTAAAACATGAAAAAGGTATAAAAGGAAGAAAACGAAAAAATATTTAGCGTGTGGCGACAAAGTCTATAAAAAAATTAAACTGGGGTGGTTGGAAGTGTCATACCATTTTTCAAACGCTTTGAAGCAGCAAGCTAATCTAATACCATATTCCTCCATTACAGTGTGTGTACTCAGCGTATGAAGCCGAGTGTGACATGGAGGAAAAAGTAGAAGTGCAAAACACTCTTTCTAAAAGTACCCAATTTCAAATCTTGTTATATTTTGTCAAAAGACAGCTGATTAAATTTGTTAACAGTCGTGACAGTGCCCGTCTTCTGTGGAATTCATCAGTTAGAGTCAGCTGTGCATGTCTCACCTCCAGAGTGGAGGCTGTGCACAGCAAGATAGAGGAAGTTGTCCCGCCATCATAAAGCACACTGTGTCAGCAGGACATGTAAACTGTCACAGAGATGCGGTGAGGGGAACAGGCCAAAGAAGAAGCTGGGTGTTCACTCTGCAATCTGTTCATTGTCTGTCAGATCATTTCACACAACATCACTGCCCGAGATTCCATTTTCACTAGTGAGACAAACTTTTCGCCATGGAGGATGCACTACATGTTTTCCATTAAAAGGAATATTTATTTATTTATTTGGTGAACCACAAAAACAGCATATCACTTCTTTCGTGCAACTTCATCACTGCTATTCTGACACATCTTGTTGTTGTAACACAGTACAGCTGAAACCTGAAAAAAAAAAAAAACGTAGTGTTCTTATCCACAAAGCCTGAACTAGAAAGTAACAATAGACACTCTAAAATGGATTTCCAGCATTATATTACAAAGGACATGATATTTTTCTGTTTGCTTTTTCTTCATCTGTCAAAATCTATGACACTTCAGTACATGAATAATGCCAGAGATGCATGAATATTCTCTTTCATAAAGGGGAAAACAAAACAAAAGAAGAAAAAAAAACAAATACTTTATGAACTAGGTCATTACACAGAAGACAGTATAGAGTGATGTTGTGGAATAGATTAAATCATTTTTGTGTATAGTACAAATAAATGAATTAATAAATAACGGTAGTGGATAGCGGATTTTAATTATGTTGTCTACATCAGCCTTATACTTTAGTTCTTGTCTATAAGGCTTGATTTTATCAAGGGCGAAATGTATAAACTGTTATAACGTTAAGTATAAAACCAAAAAAAATAAGTATAAGCATACTGGCATAGGCCTGTCACACTTATTGCATGGTAGCCATGGTATCGCAATTATTTGAGCTTGCATAATGACGATAATTGTCTCTATCCACCTGTACAAAACAGCTAGAACAGAAATGTCATATTTCACCAGTTTTTCCCATGTAATTTTCCTTCATTTGAGATTCGACTAGCACTGTTTTAATGACATACGTCTCATTGTGGCCCCTTCATCTTAACCTGCCCAACTTCTATTATTATAATGTCTTTTAATATTTTGAATACGCTTTGTACATTGGAGTGATATACTGTATATCAAATATTCCCTAGCCAACTTTTGATAGATTTTTTTTATTTATGTGTTCCTTCAATGGCTTTTTTGTATAAATAAATAATTATTAGGTATAATATAATAGCGGCACAAAATGAACAGAAAAACACATTTACTGTAAATCTTTCACCGCAATCATTTGTATGACAATCAATCATCAACTAGAATTTCATTTTTGTGACGGATGATATGACTTTACTGTACATTAGTGACTGTACTAGTGTCTGCTTGGCTTTAAATCTATTAATACGAAGTCAGAGAGTCACGTTATATCACACCAAGATCCAAAACATTCACTTAGTTGCATTTAGTACTCTGTCTTAATTTGGCCCAGAAACTGCACAGCAGGAATGAGAAATACTAGATTCAGAGCAGTTATAATACTTACAAGAAATCATGCAACTCACTGGCTATAGTGCTCGATGCTAAATGTATATGCAAAGATGGTGGCTCTAAGTTAGGTAGCTGACTGTTAAAATGATGGTTTAAAAATAACAGCAGCAAGAGAGTGTAGCTGCAGTTTAAAAGAGAGCATAAGACGGAAAATGTTTAGTTTCTCACCTAAAATACCCCTAAAATAAATCTAGCTGCATCAGCTGCACTGGCATAAATGATTTCTTTTTCCTAAGCTTGGAGTCTCCAGACTATATAACTGAAATTTGCTAAGAAAACACAAAAATACAGTGAACAGATGTGTGTCTGATTTCACAGGCTAGTTAACCAACAGGACAATCTCTCAAAGCTGGCGTTTTCTTTTAAAACACTGCAAACTTTAATTTCACAGGAGGGTAGTTTTGATTTTCTGGATCTAGAAGAGACCTGGGCTCAGATTGGAGCCAAATCGTCAGGTGTGACACTATAGCTCACTTCGGTGAGACCTCAGCTGAATATCAAACTGCTAATATATTGTGTATATGATTAGCATAATGCCTAGTTCAGGGGATAACAAAGCGCTGTGCACAGAGATGGCGGAAGAAAATAAATGAGTGCTGCTTTTCACATCTTGCTTGAGAGGACTTGTGATGTGGCTGCAGGCTTTGGAATTTTTGCTTATTTTCACGCAAGCACCACTGCACACTTCTACATCTATGTCAACAGAAAGGTCAGCAGGAATACTTATCAGTTTCTCACCTCTCTCTCAGCATGATAATTTTGGGCTGACTACGACACCTCTTGCTGAGGGTGAAGAGCTTGTTGACGATGCGTCTGGCTTTGCTCAGGAGCTGCTGGGTGCTCAGTTCCAGCTGTCTGTACCGCTGGTGGACGGCCGGCTCCATCTTCCAGAAGTACTGGATGGCAGACGCGTTCAAGGCATAGGACGTGGGAAGCTTTCGAACGAAGTTTTGAAATTCATCTGGAAAGGCAGAGTGAGATGCAAGACATGTTGAACACACTCTTTTCCCAAAACGGGCCAAACCAACCTCTCACTTCCAACCAACTGTATTTGGCTAACATAGTCAGAGCAAATGAGGGATTCACTTTGCAGAGGCTACATAAACTCATAGCCAAAGGGCAAACTGCAAGTGATATTGTCTGACGCGTATGCTAATGGAAAAAGGCAGAGCTAAATACAGGGCTGGGGTACGACTAACAGCTTTCACTGTGCTTATTCTGCAGCCGCTGCGTGCAACAAAAAATGGGATGGACACTGAGCACAGAGAATAATATCTGTCAGACCTTTAGAGCCGCTGTCAGCTGGAAGCACAATGCACAGTAAACAGATTACATTTCCAAGGCATTCAATAACAATCTCATTGTCATTATAATCATGATTAGTTGTATGGAAAATCGGTACGAGGGCAACAGTGATGAGAAAATGGCCGCATGGTTGGCAATTAGTTAAAGTTATCTTGATAATACAGCATCTGATTAGAAAACCAATAAGTGTCAATGGCTTCCCTGGTGATTATGCAAGGTGTATTATGTTTCTGTGGAATTAATAAGTGATTAAACAGCTTGTGATAAAATTTATTAAAGGGGTGTGCTTTGTAATGTTTACATTTTTAAATGAGAGACATCCTCCTGGAACCAAGAGTTGTTATGCTGATTAATTAAAGAACACTGCCTTTCGACACTTAATATAAGGTGTTTAGAAGATAATTGATATTAATCTATATGTTTTACAACAGTGTATTTAATTAAGACCAAAAATGACAACACTTTCACTTTTGCATTCGCATTTACTCGTAACAGTCTCTCATAAAAATGCAATGTCTAAAAGAAAGAATGTCTAAAAAGCTTAAAACCCCTAATGGAGGAGAGCATTTTGTCCATATTCAGCTCGTGTGAGGTTTTCTCTTTCGATTTTATAACTTTTAAGACACGTTCACCCTCCGTTCAAAGAAAAAAAACAAAACAAAAACCTATCTACATGACCTTTGTTTCCAAATAGCTCGAAACACATGAGAACTAAAGAAAATCAGTAACACCGTGAACCAATTAATATTGAGCACAGCAATGCAGGGGCTTCTGCATGTCAGTGAAGTTGAGCAGCAATGTCAAGTTAAGTTGTTAAATTGTAATTGGGGAAAAACAAGTGGAAAAAAAAAAAAAAAAAGAAACTGGGATAAATCTGCTCTGGTTGTTTCAGTCTCAGGTGCTCATTTAACAAAGCAACAATGGACGTGTGATTTGAGGTTTGACGTCATTGTTTCCTAAACTCCCCATTGTACACGTCCACATAGATTAGTATGTATTACAATACTGATCCAGTTCGACTTCTACAGTTGTATAGCCGTCTCTACCCTCTATGGTCTCACTGTTGCAGCATGTTAATCATTACAACATCCTCTTAGAAAATAAAAAAAGATCCGAGGCAATCGTGTACAATGTCCTTTGTCATCAGTCCATTCAACCGCTTTTTTTTATTTAGTTGTTTTATTAACATTCAGTGATGCTGTAACCTATATTCTACATCCATGTCTTCCACAAACTATCTATGGCTATACTCATATAAAAGAAAAGAAAAAGGGAAAATAACAATAAAAAAGGAACATATTATAGGGAGTTATCTATTCTTTGCAACATAATAGTTCAGTTGTAAAAATAAAACCAAGCCTTTGGGGTTTTACCCACTTTTTCAAATGTAAAACAGAATTTCTGTGGTTTAGAACAGCTGTTACTTTCTCCATTTTATAAATGCCCATTATAATTTCCACCCATTCATTTAGAGTTAGGATGGAAGGTTTTGTATCTTATGAGATTTGCTGGTTAAATATATATAAAAAATATGAATATAAAACAGGACAAATAAGAATTAATCTAAAAACACACAGTAGAGGAAAAAACCCGTTCACACATTATCAGGTTTCCTGCCATGGGGAAGTTGGAAACTGCGCGTTGCTGTGGAACGAGACCATTATTTTATCACCAAGACAACGATACCTCATCCCTGGAAACCCACTCTCTACCCACCATTATTATCTTGTCAGCCACTGAACCCAGAAAGGTAACAGCGCTTCCCTTTTGTGTGATTTTAAAAATAGAAGACATTGTCTGATTTGGAGGAGCACAAGTACAGGCACTGTGTGGGCATTATTAAAAATACCATGGTGAGTTGGGAGGGTAATGATGTGTATCAAGGGGTTTATTTGGCCGATTCTTCTTCAGACCCCTAATTTACGAGTTTACAATGAATAAATTATGAGCCTTGTCTTACAAGCCAGGATATTTTTAAGTAAATATTCTAAATTATGTTCATACAAATGCAATTCTGCCGGCTTGTTTGGCAGACATCTCTCGGATCAGGCCATATTGTACCTCCTGAGTCGATCGTCAGTCATATTAATAATGGTATTAAAACTAAAATTGAGTCAGACTTGTATTTTGTGTCACTTTGAAAAAGGTGGCAAAGTTCAGCAAATGACTATATTTAAATGTGCGCTTGCTTCTAACTATGGAATATCAATTAAAACATATCATACTGAGTGAAAGCTGGAAGCAAATCATGTCAGCCATCAGCTGACTGTGAAACCTCATTTAACAGTCAAAATCATGAATATTTATTTCTCTACTAATGTTGTTCTTGAGTAAATCAATATACAAGTGTATCCCCAAGGGTTTCAAGGCAACTTGCTTGTTTTTTTAATTAAATACAGTACTGCAACTTCAGTTTCTCAGGGCACCTTGCTGCTTAAGTTATTGCCAGCTGTGTGCTAATCAAGTTGCCCTTCGTACAGAAGTGTGTAGTCTGAAATAACACGGCGAGCCAGCAAGGTGCAAAAAGAATAGCTTAAAGCAGGGTCGGGACTGTCTGGGCTGTGTGCCCTTTGAGCCTGTGGATGCAGCTCACGGTAATGACTTCAATAATAACAAGAAGGCATACAAACAGAGCTCTGTTGTCACCCGGAAACTATATGATATACACCACTGCAATGATGACATGTTTGATCTTAATGGGGACCTAAACTGTGCATATTATTTTATAAAACACCTTAAAAACAGCTTGCCTTAAAACGTTGCAAATGTTATATTGTGTTCATCCCCACTGAGAGCATCATAAATGATTGAGGTTAACAAATAAAACCAGGTTTAACAGAATATTAAAGCATTACATCACAGTTAAATCACACAGTAGACTGTTTCTAGTACAGAGTGTTTCTACAGCAAAGCCCTGATTTGACTGCATTATTGACAACCATGTGACAACTCGTCACATGTGTAAATATTTTTCCGGACAATAAGATTTAAAGCATACGTATAGTCTCAGTAAATACAGGCTTGGAGTTATTTAAACATCATGGGATTTGACACTGTAAATCGAATGTATATTGTTTGATAGAATGTAGAGACTGGGCGTATAATTATACTGTGTATAATGTTAGAGATTTGTCAGATGTGATTTTGCTCTGCAGCGTCTTTTGGATTAATGTGAACATGAAAGCAGGACTGCTATATTGCAGTACTGGCTTTACATGATTTTTACAGTGATGTGTTGAAGTCCTTTAATTTGTCACGATAATCATGAAATGTATCAGATATCGAAAAAAAAAAAAAAACCCAAAAAACCCCAAAACATTTTGTCTCAACAGTTTCTCAAGCAAATTTCATATGTATCAGTGTATAATTATCTCTACTGATTGTTGACCCTATGTCAATCACTGTATTATCGTGATCTGTTTATTTTTATTCTTCAACTCTATTTGAGTTGATTTTTGTTTTAACTTTCAAAATTGCACCTTTTACATTTTGGAATTTGCAAAGCACCTTAAATTGAACTCTGAACCAAGAGGGTTTCAGTTTAGTTTTACAATATGAGGCAGATCGACATTTGTACTGATTCTTTTATGAGAATAAGAGTGGTAAGGCTGTGACCACCCACCACTGGAACTCAGAATTATTATATGTAACATTTCCACATTAAAATGCCTAAAAACAACGAGGCTTAAGTTACATATTTGTTGACATTATATCAGATGTTTCCAACAATGTTCAATGACATTGTATCCCCCTTACTAACATTAAAGGTCACATATCTTACTACTCACAGTTAAATTTGTACCACTTATGTGTCTATTAAAGACTTCTGTAATAGTGTTGACAAAATAAAGAGCGTCGATTCGATTTTCCCCTGCTTTTCCGAGGGCCTCTTTGTGTCCCTTTATGTTCACGCTCTGATTGGCTAACCATAGATCAACTCACAAGGCGGCCGGGGATCAGGTTTAACGCAAGGCTACTGTAAACATATGATGAATGCACATGGTAATATACATGTACAGCTAATTCACAGTTTACACCGCTCACCCAGCTCTGCAGCGATCAGTTCGACTCTCCGCTCCGTCAGCAGCCACGCCTCACGCTCTCACTCTCGATTGCCCTCTCACTACCGACGATAGTTTAGCTTTAGCCGCCTAGGACCTGGATCATTGTAATAGATTCTTTCTTTCATATTAATCTAGACACTACTCCAGAGTCTTATAACCCCTGGTTTTTCATGCACTCTTGTGTAAAATGTACTGTACAAAGCCAAACAGACAAGTCTCCAAAAGTAAAATCCAACTCCTGGGAAAACTGTGCAGTGATTTGGTGCACCGAAGCCAGGAATTCTACACTTTTCATAGTCACCACGGGTCTCTCTGTATGTCAGTCTGTAACTCAAAATCTGTAGCACGTTTTGACTTAAAGGTTTTACACTAGGTGGGTCTCTACTATATCTCAGTCCTCCTAGAAGATGGACTGGATCTGGATCCAGATTCTAGGATTCTTTTAAAGGATTTTTCACCATTGGGAATAAGACAGTTTTGGTCATTTTCTCGGAAATGAAGGCAGCTATTGTTCTGAAAAAAATTACACACATGCTGCATGACATTATCTATCAACTTGATCATATTAACTTGATAACTTGAGAGCATATTTTACTTCTAAATCTGCCATATTTGATGGCTGTTTATATTCAGTCCTGATAATATTACAAACAGTACTGACGCTGAAATCACACACCCAAAGTATCTTTGAAACCACTGATGTTTCTAAATCCTGGAAGTATGTTTTAAGGGTCTAGGAATTGATGTAGAACATACTTTTCACACTATATTATGTGTATCCACAACACAGTGGAATTATTCAGCGTGGTGCATATTATCAAGGAGTGAGCATCTGCAATCTCTGATCATCTTGTTAGTGTTTTAATTGAGAGACTCCTAACGGCAGAAATTACATACTGTGCACTTTATTTGGTAAAATCCATGTCATTTTATTTAATCTGTTGTTTTTAGTTAATTTTGTCACTGGCACTGCTTTAAGGGTTGTTCCTGTATGTACTGACGAATTCCCATTGAATGGATTGGACGTAATTGTCCCTTGTTTCCGTTACCTTTCTGCCTTTCCCCATTGGCACCTCTGACAACAGGGTGTACTTTGCTATCAGTGGGAGGTTCACAGTCATTGAATAGTGCAAAAAAGGAAAACACTAACCTGACTCCTCAAAGTCTTGGTTGGCCATGTTCCAGGATTCTCGGATTTGCAATAAACTGGCTTCCATAGCCCTTAGATCCACCTCGGGGCAATTACACTGTGGGTAGTCTGCGGCACAGTGGCACCAGCAGTCATTGTCTCGGCACACAAACTGGCCCTCTTCATTACATCCAATGTAGCTAAGAGCTGCCTGCACAAACCTGGCCCTCAGATACTCTGGCAGTATGGCCTGGAGGCCTGAGGCAAGGACAAAAAGAGGACAAAAACACACAAATGTCACATGGATGAATGAAGAATGAGCAGGAAGTCATCTAGGTAGTCCAGAGAATGTGCCTAAATAGCTATTGTAAGATAGATCTGTAAAGAGCGGAAGATTTTTTTTTTTCTTTTTAAACCACCATTAACATATGCTTGGCATTACATGTAATATTCTGAGATTCACTTAAAGTTTTATTTTTACTGAGCAGTCCTGCTACTTTTGTTCTGAATCATTTTTCTCTGGATTTCACTTCAGAAATCTGTAAGCATGCTAGGCAAAAAAAAAAAAAAAAAAAAAAAAAAAAACAGAAAGAGTGATTGAAGCTAAATTCATTCCGACACCCTCGTGCCGCAGTTATATGCTTGCTAGAGAACAGACACTGTGACAATTCCATCAGAAATTGGGGGAGTTCAATTATGGATGGCCAACCTTGCAAATGAATCTTGTTTTCAGGGCTCTGAACCAAAACGGAGCTGACAGAGTCGAGGTTGTCATAGTTACTGCATCCGAGAGGGCCCGTCCTTGTTTCGGTCACCTAAAGGGAGAAAAACAGAGGCACATAATAATAATCCATACTGAGAAAGAAACTCACTAATGGCATTAAATATACAGACATGCGGGAGAGCGACAAAGACAGCACAAGACTAAATGTCATGCCGAATAAGATTAACAACACTCTTTCCTCCCCTTTTGAGAAACACACAATATTTTACACATTATTTACACTTCCCTCTTTTGCAAATCACATTTAGGTTAATTACTTTGTGAGCCAGTGGGTTGCAAATTGAGTTGAGATAAGCATCTCACGAGTAAAGGGTAATGAGTAAGTCGTGGTGTCATCTGTCAAATTCATCTCTACATTGTGTTTACCCATTACAATACCCAGTGACACCCATAACATGCTAAAATCCATTGTGATGCCAATGTAAGCATGTCCTATTCAATTATACATGCACCTGAGGATTCATGGAATAGCTCTGAGAGAACTTCTACACGAGCCATGCAACACTGCAGGACTACACCAAGTGATATTTGATGAGAGGATTGCCAACAGCATCATGTCTGTCAATTAGGGACCCACATTTGAAATGTGGCTTGACTAACACAGGCTAATGTGATGTTGGGCAGGCAAAAGTTATCTGAAAAGATAAACTTTTGTTTGAGAGTGGACTGGAGTTTATTTGAACAGACACATAAAAATGGCTTAATTTAAGAGAAGAGAATAGTCAAAAACTGTGATATCGCTCAATGAATCTGTGTGTTTGGAAGTTTGGTCATATTGCTTTGATATTTACAGTGCATTTTCTCCTCCCACATGCAAAAAATAATGTTCTGTTTCAGTTATCATTTAGGTAATGTCCCTGACTCTTTTACACACACACATACACACACACACACACACACACACACACACACACACACACACACTCAACTAAAAATACTTTGCTTAACATATTTGTGGCTTTAATGCTCCCTGGATTACCTTCAGTTACGTAAATTACTGCATTTAATCTCATTTAAAAACATTTTCTGCCACAAACCACAAGTTAAAAAACTGCGATGATACGTATACATATACTGCATGTATAGTAGCAATTATGTGTAGAGTTTTAAAAGAAAACATGCAAAATGTTCTCCTGTTTGCCTTTAGGGAGATTTGTTTTCTGTATAGAGCATTTGTATTAAACAGCGCGATCAATACATTTTCATTAATAGATTTTTATTTGCCAGTGGGAAGAAAAGTGTTTTCTTGTTATGACTATGTCTGAAATTTTCAACATTTTAATAATTTATTCTCAACAGCCTCATTGTGATGGAACGTACAATTTTTTTTTTTTTTTTTTTTGTACATCACGTAATTTTCTGTCTGTTTTTTCAAATCAGTGACACAAAACACAAAGTGCTGTCATGATGCGAGCTTAAATGGTGCTGCAAGTCATTGTTGTCAATTTAGCTACACCGCTGATGGAGCCGTATACCGAACAATGGGACTACATTGTCAGTGGGTGCAATTACTTCAGTCATGGCCAACCATATCACCACTTTTTATTCTCGTTAAAACGGCACTTTTTGCAATAACGCATTGTGACAATTTGGTGAAAGATCAGTTTTCAGCAGGTTTCACATCAAATAATTCCCAAGAGGAAACCGATATGTGCACGTGTGTGGAAAATGCAAAATGTCTCCACGAAAGAATACAAAAGTACAGGGACTAGAGAATATTAAATTACTGTAGCTTGAGAGCAGATAACACCTTTGGTTTGCATTTCTCTGGTCCTTGGAGAACTCATGTAATAAATGGTTCGGTGACATGAAGTGAAAGTGAGAAGCTGAATAATTTGGCAGAAGTTGTTGATTTTCAGACCCTCACAGAGGGTCATTTACAAGCCAGTCTATAGAGGATATGACCACCTTCAATATTTGTACTCAGTGGATCATTTGTCTGACAGCTTGGCACACAACGGCACTAGTACTATATAATTAGCGATGAAAACTTTTTTCTTTTTTAGGGATTCATATCAATGTCAAATTGAAGAACTATGAACCACAAAACAAAAAAAGCACTAGAAACATTTTAAGTGTGAACATGCTTTTGTGCTCTGAGGTGAGTGGGTGTGTGTGAAGCACCAGCTGGAAACCGAAAGGGCACTTAGTCTTTCACACCTGATCCAAGTCAGGTTAATTAAGTCGGAGCAGGTTCAACCATGTAGGAGTAGGAAAGAAGAAGAATTCACATGGTTTTTTTTTTGGCACACATACAAAGTCTCCAGCCTCTTTCCAGCTTGTATTTGTGATGTGACTGTTTATTCGAGGAAAGACTTGTACATACTGAGGCCTGTGGACGGTTAAGCCGTGGGTTGTGTGTGCAAGGATTGTCTGGATTGTGTAAAAGCCACGGTTTGTCTGAATAAACAGTTTGTATAGCAAACATCACCGTGTCCTTGTGTCTGGAGTGAAATAACTTTCCAATTTCTTCGGTATGCAGCACTTTGGAAACAAGAACTAATGCCGGCACCTACACCGAAGGAGAATATAATGTTTTGTTGCACAGCATCTGTAGCTTGCCTGAAACAAGTAGAATGAACCTGTCCTGTTCTTGTTTTAATAAAGTGCTTTCTGTGCGCCAGAAATAAATGATTCTCTAGGACAAATAAAATTTCTGAAGATGTTCAGACACAAAAACTAAGCTCCGCTCCTGCTGGATGTGTTTAGTTCCATTTCCAGGTGGGTGATCTATTTAAACTCACTGCTAATGTTCTCTTGCCTTTATACCAGAACAAATTTTGCATTTACACTTTTCTTCCAAACAAAATACTGATATTCAACATGTAGTTTGATTTAAAAGAAACAACACACATAAAGTAAGACAAACACCAACAAACATATTTTAAAAAGACAGCTTGTATTTTCATCCATTTGCCAGAATGAAAGGTTGCGGATGCAAACCCCAGTCTCTGGTTGCAAAGTCATAGGTTTTGTTTATCTGCAATCCGTCCCAGCCACCTCCTGCCTACTGAGGAAAGCAAAAAAATGTACCACATGATTCAATGGCAAATTACGTTGAGATTACACTGATCTGTTGTTTGCAGAACAATGCAAAATGGCAATATTTTATTCTGGCGTGTTATTATTTTGCCTTTACTTTACATTAATCATCAAATTAACTGTTAAATGATGCAATAACATACATTTGTTGAAAAGTTTTAACACGCCATATCTTCCTTTTGTATCCTTGTGATGGAATATGGTGAGCACGCTGCTCCTTATTGTCTGGTTGTGCTTCAAAATCAGTTTCTGGGCTTTATTTCATGAAAATCGACATGAATTTTGTCGCACTGCCACTTAAAAGCACTTATTTCTTACTATATTAACATTCTATAATTATTTAGGGCAGCCCACTCATGAGTGCAATAAATATAAGATTACAAAAACAGGCTTCAAAATGTGAAACACCTTATTTGAGGGTGCTGTTGTCAGTTCTACATATAGGTTTAAGGAGGCATGTTTTTTCTGTGTTGGCAGAAAATCACAGCGAGAAACGTGTGCACCCGAGGAGCGCTGAACGGTGGCATGAGCCACAATAAACAAATCCAAAAGTGGCAAATGTATAGTCAGGTACAGCAGCTAATAATGTTCCCGCATTAAAAGTGAGCTGAAATAAGCAGCAAATACACACTTGTTTGTGTATTTACAAGTATTTTGTAAGCATTTGTAAGTTGAAGATATTTGGATTTTTACATATTTGCAGGAAGAACTTACTGCATGAATCGAGTGAAACTGAAGAAGTTGGGTAAAAACTTTTTCTAAAACACATAAAACAATCCTACACTTTTGCTCCAAGTCTAGAAATACGTTAACTGTATCCAAACCTCAAATACGTACACCACGTTTGTGCTGACAAAATCTGCGACACGCACAAAAAAAAAAAAAACCTCCAAAACAAAACAAAAACCAGCACTGTACAGTCTCTCTTCTCCTTGGAGCTCGTGTTTTGTTTGTCCACAATCTCAGCTCAATCATCCTTGACAAAAGCTTGATTTAGAGCATGCATACATCCAGGCTCCATGGGCAGCAAAGATAAACTGCCAACCTGAAGGGAAATCCATCTCCTTTGCTGTCACTAACAAATTATTGCCAAACACCATGACGGTGTCTTCTTTTAATATTATCCCAAAGGTCCAATAAAAGTAACCACATCTCCAGGCTAGATTAATGACAGCAACATGGTACCCAGCCAGCAGGAAAAAGAAGACTTTTGCCGCTGTGAGCAGAAAAGTTGTCTTCCTTTTCAGATCTACTTTTGACAACTACAAGGTCAATGAGGAAACTAAGAACTGAGAGGCATGAGGATGAATACAAGATGGAGTTCTGTAGTCTCCTGCAGAAATAAGACATGAATGATGAGTGCTTTTTAAAATTTCAATTACCCAAATATATTGTTATGAAAATAAAGACATCACCGTTTCGGAGCAAGACAGGCGGACAGAGCTAAAAAGAGATCAAGAGAAGAAAAGTGCCTGATTTCTATTATTCTTTTTTATTATTGACGCGTTAACACAATTAATTAAAATCCGAGCCGCTTCCGTAGGGACCTGCAGATTAATTTCTAACGCAGACAGATGTCCAACTTAAAGAGAAAATTGACCAAATGCAAATCTAAAGATGGCTTTTCTATGCATAGCAATGAGACCATCTGCAAAAAAGAACCCAGTGGAGCAGAGCATGTGTGCAAAGTCAGCCTTCTCCATTAGAAATCGACCCCAAGAAAGAAAAAAAAAAACAGTTTTTTTTTTTGTATGTTGCAGTGTTTAAGAGCTCGTGGGGTGTTTTTGCTGAAAGAGAGAAAACATGCAAGTTATTCTAAAAAGTGAAATGTAAATGACATGGATCAGTTGGTGGGGGAATTATTAATGCGCCATAATTGAGTACAAGATAATTGTGCTGACTGTGTTGGAATAACTAACAGCTGCATTTAATGGAACATTTAATTGCACTTAAAGGCTTTCCTAGAATAAGCAGTTTGTGATGCTTACACATGCTGTGGACGTGACTTGTTTATCTAATTATAATTAATTTCAATTTAACCTCTAGGCATGCCCTTGTCTTTTTGATACCTTACACTGTCTTGCATTGGTTGTTTTGTTTTTTGTTTTTTTTCACTTGGATTACTGATATGAAAATCTTTGACGACACAGTTTTATTTTCATAGATCTATACAGTACCCGTGCGTCCATCCCAGTGTGTGCTGTGGAAACCACTTATAGTGATGACATCTGTCAAGATCAAATTGATCATCATAAGGGAATGATTATTATAACCTCTCCTTAATTTATCAGCCGTCTGTAAGTCTAACGCGTTTTTGTTTTGTAGATATTTTGATTTTATGTTGGTACATGTTGATATAACTGAATTCCCGACATCTTGTAATTACTAGTGAGATGATTTTTTTTTTCCTGACACAGTTGCTTGTAGTTACAGTTCAAAACATATGACATGAACACAGCATTAGCCTGATTGTTACCTCAGCAGCCGTCCCCCTGTGTAGTTCGGCTCCACATAAATCGCTCCAATCAGTCTATGAAAACTTTAAAACTACTCGGAAAAACTGTTTTCCCCGAGGCCATTCATTCATTTCCCGTTAGCAGAAAATGAATGCGCACTGTAAGATGAGTCATTTAACTAGCGTTTGTTATTACAAACTCTTTACATGTTTAAAACATGTTTAAAAGTGCCTCGTACTGGAACTCATTTTAACATTTTAATACAATACGAACGGCATAAGATCATGAAAGGTAAGTATCGATATATAATATATATTTCTATATATGTGAAGCAGGGATTTCACTCATGTCTGTGTGTGTGAGAAGCATAACTCACGCATTGATCTTTATGAAATTAAGTATTGACCAGGTGAATAAATAGAGGTGAAGAGATTTAGGTCATCTAGCTAAATACAGCGAAAAAAACTGTTTATAAGAGATAAGTTGTTTGAATCCCCTCACAAATCTGTTTCAAATAGAAAAGGCAGAATAAAGCTTTTAAACTTTGGGCTGCTGCAAATGAGTAATAAAATGCAGAAATATGACTTCATTTCAAAGTCTCACCACACAAAGAGCTAATGCCAGTTTCACTTCCCCCTTTAGCTTTGATTTCTGTTCTTGTACGTTGTTTTACTCCTTTGCTGCACCTTTCTGTCTTTTACCACATATTTCATTACCTCAGGAAAGAAAAAAAAGACGAGCTAACAATCAGCCAGTCAATGACAAATACAGGCCGGGGAGAAAAGCGAGGGTGGATAAGGTTCAGTGTGTGATATTTAGTGGCATCTAATGGCGAGCTTAGCATCTGAATGCAAGAAAAGAAAAGTCCTTCATTAGAGCTAGTGTCTGTTCTGTCTGTTCTGGGCTTTATTTAGTTAAAGGGATATTAACTCTGTTTCACACTCAAACGTAGCAGGCCGCGGTGATGCACCTTAAAGCTGGATGCCACCTGCTATGAAATGTAAAAAAGAAGAACAGGAAGTCTGGTCTGAGCTACTGTTGAAACATGGAAGCACAACATGGTGGACTCCATGGAAGAGAGATAGAAACGGCTCATTCTAATGTAAAAAGAAAAAAAAAAGAGAATGATTCTTATTTTCAGGTGATTTTCTATTAATGGAAACATACATATTACATTCCATTTCTGCAATTAGATCAAATCCACCTGAATATCACACACTGGACCTTTAAGCCTAATGTACATTTCTTTTACGTCAATGATCTTATTTTCAACACTTTGTGATTTGATTTTAACCACTGTGGGTGTATGTGTGCAGCAGATCAAAATGAAAACTATTATGACATAAAATATGACCAATACTCATCAGACAGGGGGAAGTAGAAATGAAGTCTGCTTCTAATAAAAGCCTGTTTCATATAAAGGCCTGTTACCTTCCACATTATAGGGCAATTCGTGCATGAAATATAACACAAAGCGCTTAACATAAAAAGCACATGATCATAGCAGTAAAACAATAAAAAAAGGAACATTTAATTAAATTAAATTAATTAAAACCAGCCTGGTAACAACAATTAAGGAATAAGAAACGGTTAAAAGGTATGTTATAAAATTTCTTTTGAAAGTGTCGACAGATTTAGAGCCCTAAGACCCTCAGGCAGACTTTTCCAGACTTTTGGGGTGTAATTAACAAAGGCTGCCTCTGCCAGTCTTTTAGTTCTAACCTCAGGAGAAATCAAGAGATTTGAGACAGAGGATCTACGGGAACCTGGCAGGCACACTGTGTCTTAACCATATCAGACAGATAAGACGAGGCGAGGCCAATCAGTGATTTAAAAACTGATAATATCATTTTAGAATTCAATCTGTGACCAATGTAAAGATTTTCAGATCGGAGTAACGTGGGCTCTCTCTGTCTGGTTTTCAACTACAACTGACCAATGGCTGTCACACAGCAGTCCGTGGAGTGTTACAACAGTCCATCCTGATAGAGATAAAAGAATGTATTAACTTTTCTGTGTCTGCCTGGGAGAAAAACTGTCTGACTGGCAGTATTACTTAAATGATAGAAGGACACTTTAGTCACATTTCTAATGTGACATTGAAAATTTAGGCCAGAGATAATGATTACATCAAGGTTTGCGACCTGTTCCTTGGCATTGTGGGTAGAGTGAATAATTTTAGGAGATCGGTTTTCCCCTCTCATCCACAGACTTACACCAGAAATGCACGCAATCAAGTCACTGATAGTACTGTAATCATTTGAGCTAGCAGAGACAAATCATCTGGGTAATTATGGAAATTGATGCTATGATTTCTAATCATATTGTCCCATGAATGGTAATGTACAGACTGAAATGAATTGGACCTTTACAGTTAAGATTTTTCTTCAGTTCGGAGAAGTAAGATCACCAAGCATTTCTGACTGGCGCATTGCATTGGGAGTTCTTTTAAGATGTCACAGTGAACCTGAAGTTTTGTCTTTCTCCATCTCCGTTCTGACAGTTTGGCTGATGTTCTGTTTCTCCGCAGTGATTTTTGTTTTCGAAGACTTTTTTTGTACCTGTGGTCAATAGCCGATTGTAGCTTTGTATTTAAAATATCTGCTACATCATCAATAGATAAAAGGAGAGTTGGAAAAGCTATTATTTATATACAAAATAACATTTTCTGCCATTTCAAATGCAAGGCAGTGTCTTTTGACAGTACATATAGAATTACAACGTAGCATATGAGGAGACAGTGAATGTAATTAAACAGTGATCGGACATAACCACATCCGTAACTGATGAAATGTCAACAGAGAGACCCTGTGAAAAGAAAAAGTCCATGGTACCGTTATGAACATGTCATTAACATGAAGCTCAGATCTTCCAATAGATGTCAGGCTTTTTTCTCTGTTATTGCCAGCGTGTAAGCTAAAGTCACCAATAGTGATTATATTCTCATAGTAAGAGCTGATACTAGCTCAGAAAAATCAAGAGAAACGTGTCTTCTACAGTCAGTGGGAACCTGACATTTCATGTGATTCGCAAATAAACAACAAAAAAAAAAAAAACATTAAAAGAAATCATCGGTGTCATTGGGATGCTGGGGGCATGTCCCCATCACTTTTTGAAATGGGTGATTCTGTCCCCATCGCTTTTCAAAAGCATCATCTGAAAAATAGCTCATAACTAACAAATGAGAATGCTTTGAGAAACGTTTATCCTTGATATTTATTCCTTCTGCTTAGAGTGAGTAACGAGCATGTTACGATCAAGGTTATTAAACTTAACATAAACTTTTGTGAACTCTGTTTCTACAATGTTAAAAGGGACACGTCAAAACGAGGCAGCTTCATGTAACATTTAAAGTTATGGCTGATTTATTATCTCCAGCTGAGCTAATATTAATATATCATTACTCTTATTGTGTCGCTAATGTATTCCTTCAGTTGTTTCTATTTTGTCATATTTTAGGGCACTGATGTCAGATATTATTATCTGTGGGCTGACTGACATGAAGCGCTGCTGCCTGCAGCGGTTGCGATCTTGGCGTTTGATTGACACGGTGTTGCAGCTGTGGATGCGATGCATATGGATGACTGTTACTTGCGCAGCCGACATTGTTCTGCATTTTATGCTGAGTATTTTTGTATTGTCGACTCCGTAGACTATGCCCTTTTGATACACCGTTAATGCAATATGTTCCCCACAGTAATCATCTACTCTGACCTCATACTGATCCCACCATTACACTGACTAAATTGACATATTTTGAAGACTGTTTAAACAGTGTTTTTTTTTTTCTTCAACTGAGCTATTATGGCCTCGCTACTTTTCAACACAAAGTGACATCCTTGAAGAAAATATTCCTTGTCCTCCGAGCGCACAAACACAACTGGAAGTTTCAAGGAGACTGGCATCTGTATTTAGCTGGGTGTAAAACTGTGGTTTAAAAACTCAAAATGACAATTTATGACAATCTATAATAGATGTTCTGTTGGGCAAACGCAACAACAACATATGTGCATTAGATAACGGGGAAAAAACAAGCTTAAGAGCCAGAAAAAATACCTGTATTATCTTAATCAGGCTATGTGGAGTGTGTAGATGGATGGCGGCCTCTGTGTTAATGGTGCGGGGCCCCTGCAGGGCAACGCAGCACTTAGCCTGTTAACATGGTCCACTGATACAGATGGCTCTGAGGCGCATATATTATTTAAAAATCGAAGGCTTTAATATTATTGTAAGAACATTTAGGCTGGAACATTTTACTGATGAAGATTCATTACTGCTGTGAATCTCATAGAAATGATTCCACACAAACAGCATAAAATGTCACTTAGCGAGCTTGTGTTGTCAGATGTTTGAGTAACAATGGACTTCAAATGGCTGCACTTTCAGCTTGGTGGGAAAAAAAAAAAGTACAAGATTGCATTAATGTTTCATGAAAATCATCGCTCATTTCAAAATTGCCTCATTCGCTGCACCTTCTAGAATTGTCATTCGCTTAATCACCAAGGCATAGTAGATGTGCAAATCCACATTTGCATCTGAGATACGTTTCTGCCTGTTTATTCCGTCTCTGAGGATTTCATTGCATGTTTTAAGACCACTTTGTTGCACTGGCTTACACTCTAATGTCAACCATCGAGGGATAAGCTTATAAACTATAAGTAAGAAAGAAGGGAGAAGAGGGAGGAAATGGCATCAGAATGAGATTTTAGTGCGCCTTTGAAAAAAACACAAACAAAAAAGAAAAAAAAACAAAACAATCAAAGCCGCAGAGGCGCACAGCGCAACCTTTGATAGAAGAAAGTGGGATTTTAAACTGTATGTGGTGTTATGTTCACAGAGTCTCTTTAAGGAAATCTATGTTATGTTATTTTACAGAAAGTATGACGCACTTGAAAAGAGGCCAAGAGACCATATTTGTTTCTGTGTGTTTATTTTTACTCCCTAGGCTTCACTTTTGTAACCAATGAATGAAAGCATAACTGGAAGTGGTGAAATAATCCTGACTATAACCA
>JAPQRN010000019.1:1179690-1201374 GCA_037367275.1 Coranthus polyacanthus | reverse complement strand
AAAGAAAGAAAGAAAGAAAGAAAGAAAGAAAGAAAGAAAGAAAGAAAGAAAGAAAGAAAGAAAGAAAAAGAAAGAGTGTGACATTTACAACAAGAACAGTTTAGAGGGATCTAACCTTTAAAAGATGAACATTCATTCTGAGCTTAGAGGCCTGAGATACAAAAATAAAGTGTAGTGACTTAGAGATGGAGTCCTTCAGTGATAAGGCTAAAAACAAGAATACACTCTCCACTTACATACAGTATGCTGTGCATCACATTGTGTGTTTGTGTTTACAGTGAAATGTGAGAATGGGACATTTCCAGTGTACATTGCCTTTTACTCGTACTGTAATAAGAGTGGACAGAGATTGCAATGAGACAGTGAAGCGTGCACAGCTGTCTGTTACAGCATATGGTGACTGATAACAATGGCAGGCAGCTGCATGCGATCTGTGCGACTGACTGAACCAGGATTTGCACACTGATGATCAAAACAGCATTAGGTCCATCAGTGCAAAATGGAGAGGGATTAATGGCCATGGTGTAGCAACAGAGGTGGAAAGAAAACAGGTTTACCCTCTCTGACTCTCTTATACAACTGCAGTCTTACTCTCCACTCTTTCTCACATTTATATTACTTCCAAGCTCATAACAAACACAGGAACTGGCAGACCGCAGCACAAACACTAGAAAGCGTAAGTACATCTCCTCATGGGGAGACTGCAGTACTTTGGTGTACTGCTCAGCTGACAGTTTCCATGGTGACGTGAGGCTTTTTAGCATTTGCATAACAGATGCGGCTAAGCATTCACAAAAAACAGGACACAGAACGAGGCATGTGATCATCAGAGCAACAGTTTTATATCAGTGTTGAACCTGAAGTGACACAAAGTGAGATTCACTGAGAGGTCAGTTCATAAAACTCAGACTATGGAGTTTAACACGAGGTAAAAAGGACTCAGTCAAGCCATCTTGTTGCTTTGATTGAGTTAAATTATCTTAATATTATATTATTGTATTATATAATTAACAGTCAGCCATAAATCAACATTAATCATTAACTTGACAGTTTACGCTGATTGAACTTAACTCAGTCAAAGCAACAAGACGACCTCTCTGGGTCAACTTCAGTCAACAGATCTTTTTACGGTGCACTGTGAAACCAAAACACACATAGCAGCAGTCAGTTCCACATAAAATAAAATCTGTTTGACACATTGGATCTCGATCCTCCTCCGAACTCTACACTAACACAAATACTGACCTAAAATTATTTTGCATTTGATTCCTGAAAATCCTCAGTAAGCTCTCGCCACAACATCCAAAACTTAATCACACACATAAATGGAAACTATGTGTCTTTGCTGGCACAGACATAACAAAAGTACTACACTTCTTCAGCTTACTGCTGTTATTATGAGTAGTCAAGGTCAAATTTTGCTTTCCAAGCCTTGATAACAGTGTCAAAGTCAGGAACTAACGTAAATCAAGCGTGGGCCTTTGATTACAGTAAAGAAAAACCTATAAAATAAAAGCCACACAGCCAGAGGCTCAATCTTTCAGGACAACATGGCTCATTACATTTTCTAAAGTCCTTAAATATACCACTCCTAATACAATTTTTGCAAAACTAGACTAGACTATGTTTTATATTATGTATGAGTTAGTGAGTGGGACTTGTTTTATTCTTTGCTCCCTGAGTCCAACCTAAATCTTCCATCATAATATTGTAGGAATGAGAAATGGCTGCAGATCGTTAGCAGCTGGCGCATTGCTGAAATCGACTGCTGCTGACTGCAGATCTCCAGTCTGGAATGGCCGAGCGTCCCATAAAGACAGAGTGACAGTGACGATGATTTGCAAGTGGAACAAAACCCTAAATTATAGAGGGATATGTTTAATGCTGCTGCCGTCCCCAGGGTTCTGGAGCTGAGACATTAGGCAGAGAGACAGACACATCTCAGATTTGAGGAGGAGCAATCCAGCTGTGCCAGACAAAATCATGATTAAGAAGATTTAGGGGGGAAAAAAAAAAAAAACACGAATGTCTACTTTAGTTTCTCAGACATGGAGCTCAAGTGTGGAGCCACACTTTGTGAAACAGGCTAAACACATGTCAGAGCGGTGGCTGATGCTCCACACACTGCCTATATCCATCCAGCCTGCTGTAAACTGGCCGACAGTCAAGCACGCTGGCCCGGCCAATCGCTGCCATACATGGAAATTCTGACCCCAGATTAAAACACATCTAACCAATCTCCCTCTGCTTCTTCTGACCCGACACTATGCTCTGCTTAAGCCAACATTTTTTGCTACTGATCTGTTTTACCTCCATTAAACCCTTTTAAAGTCAGTTTAGCTGACCTGACCTCACCTCTCGTTTCTGGCCGGTCCCTGTTAGGTTGAGTAAGCAGCACTTTATTGCCTGTCCAATGGGCAGTAGCAGTGTTTTCCTGTATGAAACTCATCAATCGGGGAGCTGTTTTAATTTGCGGCTGTTATCCTTCCCACTACTAATCTGCTTTTTGTACTGCTTATGCAGCTGCTGTCCTGCCCACAAACTACTGTGTTGGTTAACGTATTAAAGAGAAGCTGCAACGTTTCCGGGCGGCTAGAGAGAAGATCTTTCCCAGCTTTAAATGCCATAAGCATTTCGATTACCCTTTGCTGACACTTGGAGAGTGCTTCAGAGTGGAGAGAGAAATCTGCCGTTCTTTGTGAATGACACATTCACATTTTGAATCCTCCTTTTCTCTAATAAAGCTCTCCTACAAACCGAACCTACAGAGCCTTATATAGGGAAGCTATAGCCGAGGGTTTAATCTAAATTACCTCATGTACTAATTTACCTAATTTTGAATTTATTAAGTAAATTCATGAATATTTTGGGCTTTTATGGCTGAACAACACAGCATGTTTTGGACAGATTCATTCTTCTTCTATATCCTTGCCACCTCTTCTAAAATCTTTCTAATATAAAAGCTGCTTCTTTGTTCTATTTGAAAAGCATCTCTACAACATATTTATGCACCAGACAAAAGACGTTAGAATTCACAAATCTTGGAAAAATAACAATTTACACACTTTTTTTCCCCCCTCTTTGACGATTACATTTGTTCATGTGGCGTACGTTTCACAACAAGAACTGCAAGCATTTCTGTAATCACTTTTTGGCATTAGACTTGGAGAGTGTGAGATCTCACTAAGATTAGAAGGCAAATCCTTAGAGATTTGGCAAGCCTGTTGTTGGCATTATCCACACAGCCAAGGTTTCCATGGGCTAGCCCCTGGGATTTCCATCTAATACTGATTTTGATCCCGGCAAAGAGTTGATGAAGAGGCTCTAATAAGCAGCCGTCTCATTTTCTCAAAGCCTTGTCCTGAGCCCATGAGCTGACCACACGAGGAACTGTGTTACATAAGAACAAAATAAAAGGAAAAAAATCCTTAGATGTCTTCAGCACCTGTCCATTAATCTAAATAACATACTATACAAGGCAACTTCTTTCATTGGTATTGAGTTGTTTTATGTGGCAGGAAGTTACTTTTATGACTTATTGTTATTTGATGCTTTACATTAGTATTCCAGTGTTTCTTTAACCATCCTCAAGGCAATTCATATGCTTGCACGTTTTTCCAATTTTACACAACTACACAACTTGAATCTAAAAGAATGAAAAAACAACACGAAAAAACAAAACAAAACAAGGAAAGCAAACCCAATTTACCTTTTTAAAAACTTTAATAAACAGAATAAGCAGGGGGTGGGCTGCTGCGATACCTGTTGATTTTATTGTTCATTTACAATATGTTATTTTACAGTTTCTTTTTGGGACTGATCTTATGCCATCCATTTATGCGATCTCTCTCTTTTTATGTCCACAGTTCGGTGCTCTGCTTCATTCGATCACTTTTTCATCTAGTAAGTGTAACAGTTCTGTGTCCTCATCTCCGAGGGTTTATCTCGTGGGACAGTCACGCATAAGACTTCCCAGACTGTCCCAGTTGAGTCTGTTTCTTTCCTCGGAGAGCTGCATCTGGAACCACAAATGTGTTAAAGAAATGACAAGGGAGTCAAGTTTCCCACAGATCACTAACCCTTTCAATTTACATCAAGCTGCTCAGTTTACACAGGACACATTGACTCTCAGCTTCTGCTCTCCTGGGAGCTGCCTGAGAATCGACGTCACAGGCAGAAGGAGGCAGACAGGCCATGAATTTCCTATAATTATGTTATTATGCACCTCTGGTCTCTATAGACTTCCATAATTTCAACCTTCAACCTGTGACCCACATTCTCTCCCCTCCCCTCCCCTCCCCTCCCCTCCCCTACTGTCCTCTCCTCTCCTGCTGTAAATATGAATAAATAAATAACACTAAACCAACAACCACTGATCTATAGTCAGGTTGGGCATTTTTTTTTGCTTTCGGTCACAAAACTATCACCGCCGAGACAAGTGTAATCACAGCACATAGAAAAACCCCAAGCAAACTAAAGAAGCTGGCAGTGTCTCAGATGGGTAGCTTTTTCAGGTTGCTGATATTACCTACATTCCGTAACGTTAATCTGTTGTTTACCAGAAGCAAGTATAAACACATTAAAGCCATGTGAAGAAGCAGATTCAACAGAAAGCACAGATAATTCAGTCTGTGGTGCGAAGGGCAAACTCAGCCAATTCAATTCATTCTTCTTGATAACAACTGACAGAGTGATGAATGAACACCCTGAAGGTATTAAACAGCAAAAGATGCAGCCTGATATTTACATCATAAGCATATCTCGATATGCATGGTATGTTGTTCTCTATATACAAGCCTGAGAATACACCCATGAACAAGGGAAGGAAACAAACAATGCTTTCTCTCTTCTTTTGGTCAGTGTCTCCGTCACTGATCGCAAACGTGTGCATGTCTACTCCAATGTCACATCAAAGCAGCTTAAAGTGCACATCAAAGTTAGCAAGAATTAATATTTAATACCCAAATGTTTGACAAAACTAAAATGGCCAACATCCCTGTTGATGGCTCATCCACTCTAAGTGACCAATAATTACAACATTTCAGACTCAGTTTTGTATTACTGTACAAAAGCTTTCATTGCTGACTGTTTAGAAAACAAAAAAGTCATCACAGATATTGGTGTTTTGTCCTTCCATCAGCTTTAACACTGCTTGAAAGAGAATTTGCTGAATGAAAAGTGAAATGAATTCCTCGGAGACAGATAAAATTATAATATTAGATCCTGCTTTCGAAAACAACTCTTTTCAAACCTGCTGATTGTAGGCTTTCCTTTTAAATGCTACAAACTGGCCATGATTTCATTAATTTGTTTGTGAGGGAGCTAATCAAGAACACTTGCCGTGTTTTGAAAAGGAAATCTAATTTGAAAAATGGCCTCATGCAACGCCTATAATTGTCTGGGGTAAAAAAAAAAACAAAAAAAAAACAAGAACAACAATCAAAACAATTTAAGGTTACCCGAAGTAATTGCCTGTTTTGTTTTTTTTTTTGTATTTCTATTGTGTTTGACACAAGTCCGGAGAGCGGCGGGGGCGGCGGCGGCCTTTTACCTTGATAGCAGTTGAAGCGATCTGGATATGGTGCAACTTGTGCAGGGTGCTCTCCCTGTCAATGAAGTAGGAGGCAGCCAGCTGGTGCAGAGCTTCCAGAGTCACAGCTGTGCCATTGGATTCGCTCACTTCGGATGTCCGACTCAACTTCCGCTTGTCTACAAAGATCATCAGTGACTCTTCTCCTATGAATGCACGCAAACAAGCACATATAGAAACGTATTTAACGATTATTCCCCATTAACATATGCAAATGTGAATAAGGACCTTAACTGTTCAGTGGTTAAAAATAACTCGTCAACATCTGCCTTATTATACAAATGTACAGAGACGGACATCAATGTACCTCTTGGATTTAGCTAAATACGGCATATGGCTAAACTTGTGTTAAAGCAACTTGTTAAATTTCAGCATCGATAAATCCAAAATAGTTCTACAGGTGGGAAACTTATGTATTATTAAGTTTAGCAATAAAACAAGTGCTACAGAGCACAAAGTGAAATACTTTAATGAAGAAGTCTTTAATTACAAACAGAGCTGAAGCTTTTAGAGGAGACTGTATTGACAGGTCCTGGAAGGAGTGAAAGATCGATGTTAAAATCCTTCCTAACTGCATTAAGTTTTATGGAGAATGTGTTTTTAATTTAGAGAGAAGCTAGCACTAACAGTGCCACAGAGAATAGATAAAGGTTAACACTTTCCACCAAACATCTCCATTTTGACAACTCATTTTGTGAATAACTGAGTTCTGAAATCTTTAAAACGACCACAAAAAGTAACACAGGATGAGGTTATTTCATATGTTTTCATATATAAATTGAGTTCAAGGAGGTTTCTGCAATCCAGGATGGGTGAAGTACCTTATTTTGTCTTGTTTCAAGGTACTGAAATTTGTAGAGGGAGTTAGAGCCATCTCAAGAAAATCCCTAGAGAGATGCTCGCAGTCTTAGGATATGGCAACACATTAAGACTGATGTTTTTCTGCTGAAGCTCCATTTTCTTTGGTTGCACTAACATAGCTCCTACAACTTCACTATCAATGATAAAAATGATTTAAAAAAAGTTATTCAGTGTGTTTGGAAAGCCATCGATCAAAAGCTAAAGACTGCAGGATAATAGGCTGTATTTAGCCTTTGCAGTTCTTTGTTTTTTGTTTGCAAAAGATGATGAACTGGACTGTCTTTTCAGTCTATTTTAAATAATGTTGGTATTCATCATCTTTGTGAATTTATGCACAGGGGACAAAAGATGAAAAGACTGGGTTGAGGAGCTGGAAGGAGATTTTGCAGCAGATAGCCATGGGAGCTTTGTGAAGCTTTATAGTACACTTGCTTGCAGCATGCTTAGATCTAGCGGAAACAGAGGTTGCATTTTGGATCTCTTGTCTAACAACTATAAACACAGATTTTACATGTCGAATGAGATGAAAATTAGCCTAAACTACAGTACGTCACCCCACAAGTGAAGTGGAGCAAATATTTAGTCAAATATTTAGATATATAAACAAAAAGATGCCTGGTTGTTTCTTGGCACTACTTTTTAATTTCAAGTCTGAGGATTTCAAGGAACATGGGACAGAATGAGGACAAAGCTAGTAGTGGAAAAATGTCTACAGTCTTGGCTGAATTAGGGCTGAGTGTCCTGATGATCGTACATTTTGGACGAGCTTCATTTGGCATACGATCTGCTTTTCAGATGAATCACACAGATCGACAAACTTTTCCACTTCACTAATATTCATTTTGAATGTACCAAGTACGAGTACAGTGGGTTGTTTTTAGCACTAATGCTGGTTGGCCAGTGAGTGTATTTAAGTTAATTTAGTCATTATTTATTACACGCTCGATTGGATTGAGATGAGATTGTCTGTCCTTAGACCACCTTTGGTAGAGTACTATCCACTGCCAACAAGACCTGCAGTGTTGGAGATGTTCAGACTGAGTCATCTAGCCATCACAGTTCTGCCTTTTTCAGAGTTACTTAGATCCTTACACTTGTCAATTTGGCCTGCATCCTGCAAATCAACTTCAAGGACTAGATGCTCAATTAGTGCCTAATATATTCAACCCACTGAAAGGTGCCACTGTAAGGAGATAATCGACATTATTACCACTTCACATGTCAGTGGTCATAATGTTATGGTTGATAGATGATGGTATATAATTAAAATAGTGCTGTATTTAGTGTGATATAGTGTAGTGAAAAAATAGGAAGTCGTACTGCAAAAGCAGCCCTACAACCATATATTCTTAAATGTATCCAAATTGTTTTATATGAAGCAAAAAAATCTGCCAGTGGGTAAGAACTGGGAAATTATTAATTAACTACTTCTCCTTTCATCCACAAGCTAAGGTACTGTGGGTCATAAAAAGAAAAAAAGTAACCATAGCACATCTAATTTATTTACCTCCCAATGTAGCAGAGAGCAGGAAGTGGGTTCCGTATTTCCTGATAATATTGTCGGTGATGGCGACGAGACTGGGCCTCCTGCCCAACTGCCTAATGGTTTGGAGGAACTCGGGGTCCAGTGGCAAGGAATAGCCATTGTTCTCTTGTCTCTCCAGGGCCAGGCTATTCACCTTCCAACGGCCAAACTCCCTGCAATGTCAAACAAACACATAGTGTAAGTAAAGGACACACAACGTGAATGCTGCATGTGCACATGTTCGGGAAAGGACGTGTGTCCAATAAAAGCCACATATTATGGACACATTAGAGTCTATATTAGGAGAACGTTTCCGTCATTGTCAAAAAGTGAAATGGATTTTGGAGCTGTTTTGAGACATTTTCATGAGAGACACAATGAAACGACTGAATCCAGCGAGTCGATGTGAACTGTTGTTTTCTACTTCCTGAAAAGAAGGAAAAGGACACAGCTTGCCCCTCACAAGGAGGCTCATAGTCAGATCTGCTCCTTGCCAGGCAGAAAATATGATGTCTGCATGACCTCTAAGTGAATCTTGTGAGCCACTCTTTAAAAGATGAATAGTCTCATGCTGTTTCTACCTCCGACTCAGAGAATTGCTTTGCACCATAGTGAAAAACATTGTGTTTCTCTACCAATTTTAAATAATAGCACAATCTTTGCCCATCTTGAGTCACTTTTTGTGGCGCTGTGGTTAGACGACTGTAATCATGGATGTGGTCTTGCTGCTGTTGGAGGGAACAGGCTTCATCTGAAGTTGTTTGATATTCAGCCTGGCCTAGCATGCCAACTGCCTTTATCTACCAAGTGCAGTGTGAACACTGCTGCTTGATGCAAAGATTAGCATTCAAATACAGCCAGCAATAAATACAGTATTACCCCAACCTAGCAGGGGAGAAATTGAGGGCTTCCCATCCAATGCTGGTTATGTATTGGGAAAAGAAATGTGAATAAAATGTTAAAAGCATCTGAGTTTATTGTATTCTAGATTTTTACCACAAACTGCCCAATCAATACAGAAAGCAATGAGTATGGTGCAAACAACCGACTGAAATGAATGAGATAGTTTCAGAGTAGACATAGTAATTTTAACAACGCTTAGTTTGGACTTGGCTACAGCTAACCCCACTGGCAACCGCCTCCTATTTCAATATTCTGCAATAATTTTATTAGAGGCTGTTTATGGCAGAAATAAAGCTTAGATGGTACATCTGGTCTGTTGGTGAGATGTACAGATGGATAACAAATTAAAGGAAAAACCAACATGAAGTGTGTTAGTAAAGTGTTGCCTCCAAAACGGCTTCAATGGAGGGATGAACATCATTCCTCCAAGATGTTCCCTCATTTGATGTTTTGATGATGGTGGTAGAGAATGGTCTTTAAAGTCGGCCCAAAATCTCCCATAGGTTGAGATCTGATGACTGCAAAGGCCGTACCATATGAGTCATATCATTTTCAAACTAATCAAATCATTCAGTGACCCTCATGTCTAGTCTTGCACAGCCATCCACATTTTGTTTTAGTGCCAAGCTGCACTAAAGGGCTGGCTGACCCTATCATCATTCTGGGATAGGGGACAAAACCTCTGTGGCTTGTCTGTATTTCTTTAAACCAACCACAATTGTCACAGGTGGTGGTAAGCCTAGGTACAGTGACATGGCTAAAGCCGCAGAGGAGAGGGGAAACTTTGAAAAGGGTAACTTGTAACAAAACAGGAAAATGGTAACAAAAAGGGAGCTGAAAGTTGACTGAAATTGTCAACTTGGGTCCAATGGCACCCTTATTCCAACGGACTTGTGATCCAGATAAGTCCTTTCGAATCCAATTTTTCCATACACTGTATATTTGTGGGGTCGCTTTTTGTTCTTTTTAGGTTTATTGTTTTCTCTGCACTGAAAAAGGTGGAGGCTGCGCTGGTGACATTTTTAGCAGCATTTTGGGGCAAATTCAGGAGGCTCATGTCACTGCACAGCAAGCTCAAATTCACGATAAAAGCAAAATCTCTAACTATGATAAAATTGATTACATGACACTATGTGGTAAGGGACATTTTTCTATCTTTCAACAGACTCAACAGCTATTAACCTACATATTAATAGGACCATCAGGCCTATGTCCAGCCACCAGACACTTACTATGAGTAATAGTGTTAGTAAATTTGACTAAAAGACTGAACTTATTGTGTGCAAATACATGAAACACAGACATGGGGGGTATTCACATTAGGTCACTTCAGTGATGCCAACAGTTTTTTCAGTTTTTTGCAGTCTCGTCTGGCATCTTTTTTTCAAGAAGCATGTAACAACAAATTTAGCTCCAATTAAAATTTGCCAAGATTTTCAGTCAGTGTGAGTAAAGTCGTGTATTCTATGTAACGATACAGTATTACATCTCTACATAATTTAGCAACTTTTAGCAACAATCAACAACCAGCCAGTAGCAACTTCCCCTGAAAATTTGCTGGCAACACTGTAGTCCCCTGGTAATCGTAGTCCTATACTACAGTACACTTAAAACACCTTTTTCATCGCGCTCAGACAACACCCTTTCTAGCACCACAGAACCAGCAACAATTAGGCAATGAACTGTTTTCCGATATCTCCTTATAACCGACAGACACATATTTATTCCCTCATGCAAAGACACATGCCCACACACATGCATACGCACACCCTGCAGCTGCAAACATCTAAACAAAGCTGCCCTTGCTACAAGAACTTTTCTTTCGCCCAGAATATCACGGAGCCCCCATGGGTGCCGGCCTGCTGCCAATCAATTTCCCACCAATAACAGTGACCCCTCGAGAAAAATACAAAATAGAAAACACCTCATTAAGGCCTGTTTCATGTCGATGTTTCTCGATAACGAGCAGCCATTAGTGCTTCTCGCCGTCTACTGGGGCAGGCTGAAGAAGGGAGCAGCAGAGAGAGAACGAGGACAGCTTAAGTGTGATCGACACACTGCCTAGCTGTGCTGCTCGCTGATGGACATTTATGAATGGTGCCACAGCTAAACTGGAGAATACAGCACAGACACCCATCAACAGATATATCCGCAAAGACTTCAATTCAACGTCACCTTTTAGAGCACACACATAGACACTCAAGACGTCGTGTGTTTTATGGAACTCCGCAGGTTTGTTTCACCTTTAACTCTTCTCAGTGAGAAGCTGAGTGACTGGAATAGCCTATCACAGACACTTGCGCATGCACACACATACAGAGACAGCAGGTTTATTTCACTCTCAGCTCTGCGTGGCAGGGGGCTCACTGCACATCTACCTGTCAGACCCCCTCTGAGCGAGCTACAGCGCAGTGCACCAGGAGGTAAGGTGCAGCAGGAGCTACAAGGGCTGTGATCAGAGCTGGGGAGTCGTACCCTGCTACCTGTCCATCACGGCCCAGGTGTCTCAGATCCATCATAGTGTATGGGTAGCCTGAGGGTGCTGCTGGGTGCCCAACATAACAAATGAAGGAATCAGCCCAGCAAATAACATACTGATGCGGTTCAAAGGCACTACCAAGCTGAGCAGTGTAGATCGTGTTGACTTGGTTCAGAATATGACTGAATTTTTATACACATTCATTATTCTTTGTAAAAATCGCCTAAGGGAAAATCTAAATAAAGTCAGGCTTCCCAGTGGGTGAAATCTTGACCTCTGTTTATAAATAACACATAATTAAAAGCATCAATGAAACTATTACTGCAGCATAATTCTATTAAATGACTTGCAAAAACATAAACACCATACCGTACCATTCAAATATGGGCTTAGTGTATGATGTGCATTCATTTCTAGTTAGAGTAAAAGGGCTGTGCAATTTGACAATATTTCACACTGTTCTCTGTCATTTATTCCATTGTGTCACAAATCACACTCTTTACAGCGATGGTTTTTAGATTGTGCTTTGAGTTCTTCCACACAGTACGGACGAGCATGAAGGTAACAAAAACAAAACATGGAGCAGAGTGAACATTACACAGAATGGGGTAATTCTGAACAAGAGGACTCCAAACAGCCAAAACAAAACAAAGAGCTTGTACTTAAAAGAGGGGCTACTTCTCTCACATGGATGTGGTTTCCGTATGAAAAGTCTGACACAGACCAGGGCACTGGACTTTGTAAATCATGCCAGACTCGAAACACCGCTAACCTCTTTTTCCACCTACATAGTCTTGCATAGCCAGACCTATGTCCACACTGCCAGTTCACAACATAGGTCTGGCGCCATCCACCATCATTCATTAAGCAAAGGATGCAGAGACGGTGACTTTCAATATAGTTTTGGGGGAGAACTTGTTTTAGTCAAGCATTTGTCCGTAGAGAGGCGTTGTGGTATTTAAATGACTAAATCCCTGCAGAAGAAAACACTACATAAAAAGACACAAATTGCCATTTTCAGTGTGTCGTTGCATCTCAGAGGTTGTTGGGTTTTTTTTGCATAGCAAGGAGGACTTTGAATTACTTTGAAGAGTAATATACTGATATTGGTAGTCGCTGCTGGTTGACTATTTCAGTTGCCAATTATTCCAGCATCTCCAGTACATCCTGTGAGCCAGACTACCACCTACACAACAATATCAAACAGACAAACCCCAGACACAGATGTTTGCATATTTTGTTGTTAATTGAAAATGTGCTATTTACTGTTATTATGATTTTACGGTTCTAAATAAAAGGTGAAAAATTATTACATAAGAGAAAGAACCTTATACTTGTTGAGTATATAATTCAAAATGTAATAAGAAATAGGCCCTTCCATGTGGTCATGTCATATAAAAACCATTGTTAAATTTACAGGAAATGTCCTGTAGTGTGATATTTATTATTATCTGGATATGAAATGACATTAGGATGTGAAATTTTAATGAGCAAGGACACTACATTTCCACAAAAAGATCTGAGATGGAATTGAGACGAGACTAGATGAGAGATGAGATGAACTTAATTCATTTGATCTATAGCTCAAAACCACATCAAATTAAAATGAATAATTATTTGAGTATTTACAAAACAAGTCATAGCAGTGAGCAGAAATATAAAGAGTAAGTCAAGTCCTAGCAGTAGTAAAGTATCGAGAGCATTAATATTCTTTTTAGTGTTTAGTCGATCTGCCATTGGCTAAGGTGTTGGCTAAGGAGATGAATCATCCACTGCAGCTGCTTCTCAGTGAAGATGATCCGAATTGTATGATTACAAAACAATTCCAATTTCAAACAACAAATATAATTCATGTTAATGTCGCTGTATGTCTGTTAGTCTAGAATAATAAGATTTACTGCGATGCGAGCAAATGTTAACACAGCAAATTACTCTGCATTTTCATTGCAACTTCTCATAAGATAATATGAATGTCACAGAGGGAAAAAAAAGTACAAAAAAAAAAAAAAGAATGACAATAAGTCGAATTGTTTTTGCAGGTGTTCTGAATATTTGCATTTACGCACAGTTTCCCACAGTGAGCTGATTACCACTAAAGACAGTTTTCTTCCATCTCTCATTTCCTCATCATTTTACTCTGATACTATAGAATGACTCTACAGCAGTTAGGTCCACTTCATTACACTACATATCAAAATGCTGCATTCAAAATGCCGTTTTTGGAGTAAATGGACAGTATTTACTGACAAATTGTCATTTAATCTCATCATTGGTACAAAGAGGAGGGAATTAATCCAGACTAAGGACGATCTCGTTTAATCTTTGCCTTTGTCGGCCTACAGTATAGGCTGTTAAGCATTTATTCCAATTGCATATTAGATTGCCTTTTCAATGCAGGTAGCATATTAATTGTTCACAGTACAGTCATATTCAAGCAGAAAAAAGACAGCTGTTTGCTCTCAGTGAATCCGATGAGCAACAAGGAGGCTGCTGGGAGAACTAATCCAGAAGAGAAAACACATGTGAACATTAATTTGTAAATAAATCAATAACGTGAAATACCATGAAAAGGAAAGGCCAGGGTGGGGTGGAGTTTTAGGGAGCTGCCGCAGCAAATGGCTTCCACAAAATCAGTGAGAGTTCTGAACACCTGCGTTGATATGATTGGATGTTACTAGCCACACAGCTGAATAACCAATCAAGCATGTTGCAAAAATCTGCTTCTGATCAACGATTACAAGTGTGACTTCACTGCTCTGCCTACCGTCTTCTACCAACTTCAGATTTCAGCACAGGCTGAAAATGTAACGGATGTAATAAGCTTGGACATGTACAACGACGGACAATAACACCTGCTGAATCTCAGGCTACGACGCAAGTCAGTGTAGACCAATAAAACGCCACCAGCGCGCTTTGTGTACCTGTGTTGCTAATTACCGCACTGTTACAAAAGTGGTATGATAACGGAAACAAAATCCAAAGTCAAGGAGGAAGAGAATGAGGACATGGTCATGAATCGGGAAAAGAGGCCAATTTGGGACACTAATTCTGTAAAGAAAGGTTAGGTTTAGTATTTTTAGCTACATAAACTCATATGTCGCGTTGATCAAAGTGTCATTTCATGCTGAATTCCTATTGGTGGTTTAGTGGATGTAGGTCGTAGCAGCAGTCACACTGTGAGATGGTCGTCCTAAATTTCTGACAATGTCAGAATCTTGTCCCGGCTGTCTTTGGTCGCTGTGAACTTCCCTCGCAGTGTGACCTGGGACCACCATTTTTTTAGCCACAACCAAAGATACTGCCGCATTTTCTCATCTTTTATCTGGGACAGCTCCAAAACTGCCCAGCGTATACCTGGCTTAAACTAACGCTATGCTGTGAAAACTACCTACAAAATGCTGTTTAGGAAATTAAGTTTTAAATGATCAAATCTTTGGGAGAATAACTTTTAGTCAAATAAAAGATGATGGTCAAAAACCACTGAAAAAAAGACAAGCTTTCGGCATTCCCTCATCATTACTAACGCCTTAGCCAGTAAATATTGTTTTTTCTATCTCAGTTACCAAAATAACCCGCTATGCAAAACAGCAGGTTGATAAACTCAAAGTTATTTCAAGGACCTCCCCAAAGAGAATTGCACAACATGGGAGAAAAGTCCTTCATGCTTCATTCAGTATGATAAACGAAATTACATACATTTGGAAAACTGTGCATGCAAATGGAAACTCCTCTGCTGTTTTTGATGTTTTTTTTTCTTCTTCTTCTGCTCTTGGTTTAATCTGATGTGACATTGATCCTTCTCAATATGCATGCAGCATTAGCAAAAAAGAAATTATTCTGAAATTAAGAATTACACACAAAAGAAGCTTTTCGTTTCTTCAAGATCAAAAGAAATTCTACACATGCCAGTTTCGTCGTGAGTATTTTCCTAAAGGGCCTGCCCATAGTCACATGCGCTCTTTGTTAATTGAGATAGTGATTTTCCAGTCTTATTAAGAGGAGAGTTAGAAAGTAAAATGAGAGTGGAAATAAGAAGGGAAAAAACGATGGAGACATGTCATCTAGTTATCCACCCACTACAGACAAATAAGGAAAGAAAGCAAGAGCACGACGGAGAAAGAGAGTGTAATGATGTATTTAATAGCTGCTGGTTGTGAACGCTTCACGAAATTGCCACCAACAGTTTTTCCAACAACATCAAACAAACATCAGACCATTAATTTGTGAAAATCCTATTAAACCTGCAGAGAGGTCCTATAAACAAGACAGCCTACTGCTTCCTGCTCATTTTGCTTTCTTATGCCTTTGATGCCGTATAAGTGGTTCTGGAGTATACATTTCAAACACAGTGGCACAGAATACCACAGATACCGGTAAAGTGTGCGGTCATCGTCGAATATGAGGATGTTTTGACATTGCTGTGGTGAAGGTTTGGGTAGTTTAGGCACAAAAAAACACCATGGTTAGGTTGAGTGAAAGATCATAGCTTCGGTTACAATGAGAAAAGAAAGCGACGATAAAGACGTGGTTGCAGGACGAACAAAGTTGTATTTTTTGAAATGGAAGACGAACAAAAGTCTCCTGTGTAGAAGTCCAGAGCTCTCTAATCCCAACCATCCATGCTGACCTCTTCCTCCTCCCAAGACAGACTTTATGTGTATATAACTACGTAACACAGCCTCCTCTATCTTTTCACCAAGTATCGCAGTACGGAGATCTGAGGTAAGACCAGTATGTAACAGTGGATCATATCAGGCTGATGGGACTGGCAAACTATTTTCAACAGGATGACATTCTCACTTTTTCCAAACTCAGTTTGATGCCAAGATTAATTCCTACTGCATAATCTCATCGTGACAGTAAATAGATTAAAACAGATGTCAGACAGATTAAAGTGTGTAAAACAATCTAAACAACAAGACAGGTAATTTGTCACTACCTTCCAAATTAACCCATATGAGCATTTTCTAATCTGGAGCCTACATTGACTGCATTGTTTGTCAAAGTCTTTTCCAAATTGCATTACATAACCACTTCATTACCATAAATGATTGAAAGGAAGTTTTTTTTTTTTTTCTGTTTCTACCAAATTTGCAGATCAGTTTTTACTAAATTAAGGCAACTACTGTAAAAAAAATGTTTGGTTTATGTGAGGAAAATACTCTCACCATGGTTGATAGAGACTAACTTTAATAATTAATAAGAGCAAGCTGCAGTCTCTGTGGCCAAAGTCAAGCCTTTCGTATTTCCAGCCTCCGGTGTGGACCTCCAAAGAGGTTTACAAAGAAATAACAGGCATTGTAGATGAGTAGCTCTGCTAAAGACGGGCTCCATTAATGGACATGTAAGGACTGTAGTTCTTCTTTGTTGATAAAGAGAACTGTCTTTAGGGGCCTTTGATCCAAATGGTTACATCCTTTGTGTGAATGTATCTGACTTACCCATTTGTATGGTTTTTCTCCAACATACATTTTATTATATATACATACGTATACTTAATTGAATGAGCTTTGTTCATCCTTAATTATAAGTATCCTTAACCTTTTATCCTTAACCTTAATAATAGGTATTATTATTATTATGTAATTATAGTAGTTTTCTACAGTAATATATATGTAAATGTACATTTCTACTTTTTCTTTGACAAACGTTAAAGCAACAACAAGACATTTATCAGAGCCTCTCTGAAGAATTTAATCAGCTCCATTTTGTGAAACAGTGATAGACTGCACAGTGGAAAAACAGCTAAGATATTGCAGGAGGGAGAATTTTGTTAAAAAAGTGATTGCGTTATTGATTTGCAGCCTCCATGAATATCACTGCACCACCGATAAAAGAAAGCAAGGGCAAGTCAAAGAAACAACGAGAGAGAGAATGATTTGCAGGAAACCGCGCTGACATGAAGACTGCTGATCCCTTTTGTACTGCAATTTGTCATAACACAGTTGACAAGAGACTTCTATTCACACACAAAACAAGGAATGCCTGAAATTACATTGTGTACATAATGAGGCAGGCACACACTGTTAATCCATCCTGTGTACACACTCATCCTAACTAACAAACATAGACAAACAAAAAAAAAAAAAATGCAGAAGAGCCACTCGTAAACGCTAAACCCTACTTTTTAACACACAGTTGCCTTGTGGGTGTTTTAAATTTGTAACCACATACTGTAGCTGCAAACTATCACTTCACAAAACATAAGCCTAACCCCTCCCTCATCCAAACACACAAAAGAAAACCAACCATCCACATTTAATTAGATCCACAAAACGTACGTCTCCAGCTAGCACTTAAAACCTCACTTGACAGTCATGCTCGTTTGTAATCCTTGGTCAGACTTTTAACGTTCTGCTCATCATTTTGTGTGTGTGTGCAAAGAGCCAGAAATGTTGGTGCAGTGTGAGGCAGCTTGTAAAAAAGCACGTAGCTGATTCTGGAAATCATTAAATAAAATGTAACTCACTGTGAACATGAATTGCTTTATTGCCTCTGCCAAGACGTAATACAATTGCTTGTGTCTGTACATTTGGGTTTTTTTTTTTTTTGTTTTTTTTTTTTACACAAGGTCAAAGGAGCGCACCTGAAGAAACAGTACAAAACAACATATTACAAAAGCGAAAGAAGAAATTAGAAGATTAAAAGTCGCTGTTGATTTGTTTGATGTTTGGTTTTATTGTCTGTCGACAGGATTAACTAATTAAAAACAAAAAAAACATCCCTAATTCTCATGACACGTAGTCCAAGGACGAACTAATCAAATTTTGGCCCAAAGCCATAAAAAGGGATGACGTCTGGAAATGTTTTTTTTATCACTTTTTAAAACACTGTTAGATAGATAGGATATTTGATTGCATTAAAGGACTGTGGGGGCGGATGATGTACGTGAGAAAATCATGACAAACTAACAGAACATTGGAGGACTGTGGGGCCTTGGTGGAGGTGTGCTCTTAACAAATACCCTTTAAGCTGTGGAATGTACAAACTGTGTCGAATGAACACAGTTACTTCTGTCTTCTCTTTCAAATAAGTGTGGTGTGTGGTACTGTTTAACCCACAGTAGTGATGGCTAAAATGACAACATTATTGAGATGTAAGGAAAAGAGAAAAATACAATTTACAGCTCCAAAAGACAACTTCACACTCAAAATTAATTCAGTTTTCATTACTTTGTTGAACGGACATCGTGGAATCCCTCCTTTATGTCTCTTTGAAGACGTTGTGATGAGATCACACGGTACAGTTCTGCATTGCTGGTATTTCTTTCATTCTTAGTCCTTTCGTTCCGTTGCTCTAGGCCTACGCTCTAAAGACACGTTGCCAACAAGTTGTGACATCCCTTTTATATGTAGGCAACAATCGCGCACCCAAAGGTTTGTAAATCTCAGGACATAAAAAGCCAAACACACTTACAGTATCTTTCTTTGATAAAAAGCAGATTCCATTGACCTCTGGCCCCAATAACTCCCCATCACACAGTTGTCAGAAGCCATAAGCTCTGCAGTGGATGAAGTCCTCATCACTGCCATTGCTGCTGGTGATCAGGAGGCGGCCGGTGCTCTACGTCTTTCCTGGAGTCACAGTCAACCTCTGACTGAAGGACGACAGACTTACTTGTCTCTCAAATGTAACTGCGAGATTGAACAAACCATTCAAGCATTCGCACATGAGATAAATGTGTGTCTTGAGCTAATCTTTTACCCTCTCTGCTTTGCATTATATGCAGAAAATCTTTATCCACACCAGTCCCAGCCTCTAGTAAATGAATTGCTAACAAACAAGGCTACCCTAGATATAATCACAAGCTTTTACCTGAAACTGCATTTCACACTGTAGAGCACAAGGTCAGATTTGACTCAGTTAGGTTTGTCAGGAAGGCTGAATGAATTTCTGACCATGAACAACACAAGGAACATAAATTTCTCAAAACACCGTATTCAGTTATCGGATTTGGTTACAGTAATTTCAACAAGCTGGAACAGAAGAAGGAAGCTTCATCTTTTCCATCTTTCCCGACAGAAGCTGCAACGCAACACAACACAGGAGTATTTTACGAATGACGGACTTAAACATATGCATCATTTTGGGATAGTTATTTAGCTCATTCTGAAAAAACACTGCCTATTATGTCTTTAGCGATTGCAACTTGCTTTGTAGTTTGTATCTGCTTCCATGACATAGGTTTCTTTTTTTTTTCTTACATATATTTATTTGTTTGGATCCAAGTTAGGTAGCAACTATTCTTCCGGGGGTGTACGGAAATAAATATGACACCATGATGCAAAACATCATTAATAGGTCATAAAAAAATAAACCAACCCCTGACTTGAGGTCACGATAAAAAAAGAGAACAAGCGCTAAATTAACAGTTTCATGAACGAGTCTTTCTTTCTTAGATGTGGTTGATCCATAGCGCCTTTCAGCCATTGATCGTGTCTCAAGTAGCTAGTATCGCTAGCTTAGTATTGTCTGTTTGTGAATGCATTGTCTATATTTTTGTTGTTGTCTGTGAATGCAAAGCAATGAGTGCAATATTGTTTATTGTTTGCAGGGTTTGAATTGAGTTTCTCCATTGTGAACGCCTTTGCCACCAGTCTTAATAAAGCAGTCTAATGTAACCCAATAAAATAATAATTTAAAAAAATTTAAATCAATACTGCATTACTACTAAGTGCATGCATATAAACAGAACTCAAACGACATACATCATATTAGAAAGGTGATATACGCCAGTTTCTAAAACTCTTAACAAAGAATCTGCTGATTACAAATAGTGTTAATCAATGTGAGTTTTTCAGTGGCCAATGGCGTTTATTCAGAGACTAGAGCAGCTGATGGATGATATCTAATGTTACAATTATACATACAAAATATGTGCATCTACTGAACGTTACGTATTGTGCCTGCATTGTCTCAGAGTGCAGAATAGATCGACTTAAGCAAACAGTTTGCAACGGCACTTATTTTAAATATGAACTCAATTAATGTCCGCAGGTAATTAAAAGTGAAAAATAAAGCTATGAGTGAAAAATGGATAAAGTTGTAGTCCACATAATAACAGCGTTTATCAGCTGATAGCAGCATCTCCTTGTTTCGGAGAGATAACGAACATTCGCATTTGAAATATGAAAATGGCGTCTAATTGGCCCAATTAATCAGCCAACGGTTGAATCGGCACACTGCTACTTACAGAAAAAGTTTTCTCAATCAGTCGGTTAAAGTCACTACATTCGACAATATATATATTTTTTTTGTCTACACGTAGCTGCCACTTTGATTTGATGAATGGGATATTTAACAATGTAATCTGTATCTTCAAAGGCTTTGTATTCGATTCTAAAATGTTATCATTTCTTGCACCCTTATGGTATATGATATTGCACTGTGGTCCATTATGATATTGTATTCTTCTCTTCATGCAGTTGCATACCCGCTTATTTCACTCCATTTCATAATCTCTTTTAAATGCGCTTTCCCATCTAAAGCATCAAAAAACACAATGGCACAGTCATAAACATGAGCCAGATGAAACACAATAGACCACCCCCCCCCCTCAGAGCTAAATGACATGATTACACAATACAGCACAGGTATTGTAACGCCATGCCTCTGCTGCAACTCGCTTTACAAACATGTCTGCATATTATTGAACCACTAATCACTCCATAATTACAAGAGATAGCTCTTTACATCAAATGAAGTCCATGTAAGAGCCAGTGGGCTGACAGGAGAAAAGAGAGGAGAAAACATGGGAGATGAGGCGTGATATAAAAGTTATGGCCCATGAAGAAGAAGAAAGGAGGACCTGACACTTTGACTAATATGCTATTGTCTGTGGATATGGCTCGACTACACAAGGGAAAATTGTGGAGCGAGAGCTTCTCATGTTCACAGAAAAAAAAAAAAAAAAAAAATTCACAAAACCGCACGCTTCTGAATTATTAAATTTAACGGGCATTTGTTCATTTTATAGCCATCGCCACAGCTGATGCATGTATAACAGCAGGAAGAGAACAAAAATATCTCAGAACTCATCGGTGTGAACAGGAAGAGCAGTCAATGAAGAAACGCCGTTAATTGCTTTAGCTGTGACTCTGTGCAAACATCCGGTGGGTGAGGAAATATGGATCAACCTGACAGCCATTAGTATGGCCGCAGAAGTTGTTGTCAGATATTCATGCCTCACCAGGAAAAAGAATAGGTGTTTTAAAAGCTCCCATTATGCCTGATAGCAGAGGCATTTTCTTATACGCCAGTTTTTCACTGCTTTTGAATCCTCTGAATCCATTAAATTCATCCCTCCCATTATTACATTTGATCAGA
>JAPQRN010000019.1:1150552-1161487 GCA_037367275.1 Coranthus polyacanthus | reverse complement strand
AGCTGTCACAACTCAGGCCAGGGAGAAGCAAAAAAAAAAGAAAGAAAAGTGGTGAAAATATGTTTTAGTGTACTTGCTTGGCTACGCACTATGAGGTGGTGCAGAATGAGTGGAATATAATCTGATGTTAATTTAAACAATTCATCTTTGTAAATGCTGTTATGTTGATGTAATGTATATTAGAAGTTCAGAGGGGATTTAAGAAGGAAATGCAAATACCTCTCTCTAAGTAAAATTGATTTTTCTTTTCCTTACTGGTGGCTGTTTACCTCATGATAATCACTGACTGAAGGTCATATTCTCCACACCTTTCTTATTTTATGCTGCATCATTACCCACAGAGCACACACCGGCCCTATCCTTGCACTGGGTGATTATTTGTGTTTAAAAAATGCATATTATGTGTAGCGAATATTTTGTTTTAACCATGCTCGCCTTTTCTGCATTAAAGGTACAATATGAAGCATTTCTGCCTTAAAATGTCCAACCCGTCCTCGTATATAACAGACAGAATAGGTAATAAATAAAACAGCAGTACTTTGGCTACAATGCATATTTGATGTATTGTTTTCTACATCTGACTTCAGAAACGATCATTTAACTGAGAGACTTAAAGCTCTAAGTGTTTTAACACGTAATGCTACTTCTGTGTGTGATTCTCGCCCATAGTGAATGAACTGTATTATGTAAATGTGTACATTTAATTTACGTGTTGTATCTCTTGCAAATGCGATTTCTTGATCTCAGTGAAACATCTTGATAATTAATAATAAATAAAGAATAAAGAAAGAAAGATTTCCGAGCCATTTTGCACCACAGTAATTCAGAGGAGAGCTACTTTATTCATACATGCAAGTCAATGTGCAGAGTAATGCAACGTTAGCTAACTTTGAATCTAAGTTGCGTCATCTAATATTAAGTTAAGCTTAAGTTAGTATTTAACATCAAATTTTTATCGACGGTGGTGGTGAAACCAACTCCCATGATGCCACGCTACTGCATGATGTCATTAAACCTGTGGAGTCGTGTGATGGTAGTGGTGGCTGTACGTGCGTTTAAAAGCATAAAGGCTGTTGGGAAAAAAAAAAACCAAAAAAAACTGAAAATAACATTTTGTTTTTCTACTTATGTGCTCGTTCTCCCATTCAGTCTATTCCTCACTTGACCATGACTTGCGTTCGCTGAGTGGGAGAGGTTTGTTTAGAAAAAAAAAAAACACAAACAAGAAATGTAACATACTTTACCTTTCAGTCGACTGTGTCAAATGAAGCAAGATATGAGAAAGTTGGTTTGTGGTGTGTTGGGTGTTTGCCCTCTGCAGTTTTCATTATGGACCAGAAACGTGGAGAAAAGTCTCAAACCCTGGAAAGACCTCCACTTAGTTAAACACAAGCATTCCATTAGCGTCAAATATTTTGTGAATAGGAGGAGATGCGATCATGTCACAAATGCAGTGCAGTTCATGGTGCTATTAGCAGGCGCAATCCATTCTTTGTGGATTTGTCCATGTGTGTTTTAGCCTAATTTAATAGGATCCTGTGGGGCCTGATGTAGAGAGGGTAAGAGAAAATGCTAGTTCTGAAAAATGCCCATATCTAATTTTATTACTATTTTTTAATAGTGTTTTTTCCCTTTGGCTTTCAAGTGGATGTCTGAAGAGCTAGACTTGAAAGTCCTGATGATTTCCACTTTAATAGTAATTCAGACTAGCATCAAGATGCAGTTACTCCTTTATCTTTCCCACGTGGGAATAATATTTTGGATGAAATGCTGCCAAATAAATTCATAAAGCATAAAAAAAGAACCACATGCAACACTGCCACTAAAAACCTGTACACTAACATTTTCTGTATATTTTGATTGTGGATGAACCTCTGCGGCGTCAACGGCAGATGTTTTGACACCCTTCCAGCTCCTTCTCCTGCCTTAATATCCTCACAAGAGTCCTCTCCTGGTTTTATTTTTAACTTGTATGAATAAATTAATTACTTGAGAAGGAGCAACAAATGGAGCTCCTCTGTGAAAATAATAGCATCGCACATCATACTGCTTTGCCCCAGTGCAGCACTTTCAAGATCACACACGCACACAAACACACACACATAGAAAAATGCACACGGAAACATGCACCTGCTCATAAATCTCTCTCCCAGTGGGACCTACTGTAGTTAATTGCGGTCATGTAACTTGTGTGTAGCTGTGTTGTTTAGCTTGAAAATGATCAGTGTGCGGTGTGCAACAATGTCACCAACATCACCAGATTTATATCCAATAACATGAACTACTTTTAAAAAAAAAAAACAACAACAACAAAAAAAACAAAAAACGCACAGGCTGGCGTATGGTAGATAATACTACATTTACTATGCATTTTGTTATATACATCCATCATATCGGAAAACCTTAGGAAGTTTAAACATGATTAAGTTGGAATTGGACGGGCTAGACTTCTTTTTTAAAACATACAGGGAAAGGCACACACTCATTGCTTATGCTTGTCGGGATAAGATATGCCTCCGTCAGCACCAGCTTTGCCATCTTTTACACTGCATAAACACTTTTAACGCAGATTTGATTGAATCTGTGTTCTATTATTAAGGAGTGTGTTATGAATTCATCCTCTACCACTCACAGGCACTCAGTCACCCTTGACATAAAAATCTTCTAAGACACAGTCCATTCGCTGAAGGATTGTTCAGTAAATTAACTGAATCCCCCACTGCAGAAGTGTCAGGTAATGATTTCCCTAATTACACTTTAATTCAATTTTGTACTATATTGACACCCTTCAGTGCATCTCTGACTCTCAGCTTGTCTCCCGGCATTACTCTCTCCTCCCTAAAGAGGCAGGAAACAGCTCAGCACTGATGTCTTCCCTTCATGGTCGGTTTGTGGCTGCTGCAGTCGGAAGCTCAACTCTGAGTTTCTGTTTTAAATCTGGTCTCTCTTAAAGAAATACACCAAGTCGCCATTTGGAAACATGCCAACGCTGGCATCAAAATCAGCCACCGACACATTTTTATCAAATTAGCAAATATACGTTCATCCATTATGGCTAGGTTTAACAAAATCCAAAATCAATTCATATTTTTGTATATATTTTCTTATGCAGCAGTGATAAAACTAATAAAACCATGTGATCATGAAGTCTGATGCTCACTCAGAGGTCGATATTTTATTTATTTAGGCTGGAATTTATGTTCTCTGAGAATATACAAACAGCCTGTTGCACTCAAAAGTAACACGTTTCCCAAGAGTGTGTAGATTTGTACAGCTCAGAGAGAGTAGGTAGGAGTTACGAGTTGTTATCCTGCGAGGCACTGTTCAAAACAAAGTCGATTCTTTTTGCTGTTCTACCACGTCGCGCTGTTTAAAAATGATTTCTTGTCCATTTTTGAAGGAGTACTGGGTTTTCAGCGTTGTGTCATCTATCATCATAATCGTATTACATACAGTTAATCAGAGCCGTTCTCACTCCCCGGTCGTCGCATTTTTGTGACGCTTGGTCAGGACTCCTTCACATCAGTTTTCAATGCAATAATCTAACGCAATACTGTCTAATGTATCTCATTAGACATCGGAAATTGACAACATAGGCTGAGTGATGTTGTTAAATACACAAAAACCTTTAAAGGAGGCAGTTGTTGATGGATATGGTAGAACACCACATTTTGTGGACTTACACAGGAGACCAGGTTTCATATCCAACAGATGGAAAACTACTGCGTTTAAGTTTGCGTTTCCTTTCTTTATCTTTCTCATTTTAGCCCCTCTCCCAACCCTTTTTTCCAAACCCCGACACTTTGTCGAAGTGGTTTTTAATGTCTAAACCCGACTACGTCTTTCAAACTAAACACACATTGAAAAACGATGCCTATGGCTAAATCCATCAACTGACCATCTCCAATTTGTTGTATACTTTCAGAAAGTGATGTTATTAATCCTAATAACCACCATACAAAATCACAGCCTCATATCTTCATTAGTTTTTGAGATACTGGGCTTTGAAAATTGGATGTGATGCTGATTTTACTGTAACAACAGGGGAAAAGTTCCAGTTCTTCACAGTTGCATATTTGCAAAATTATAGCTTGCTGAAAACAAATTCTTTGTTTGTGCTTCCGAGCAATTGTGGCCCGGTGTATGCCCACATCGAAGCACATCACAGCTTTTAAATTTTGGTATTTATTATAATTTGAAAGATCTAATATGCTTCAATGTGGAGATACACCGGGCCAAATGAAGATTTTTTTTTTTTCACATTCTTCAGCAACCTGTAATTTGGTAAATATGCAACTGTGGATCTTCATTTACAGAAGTTCAAGACATCTCGCACTTTACAACAACTCATGAAAATTTCATGCATCTATCATGAATAGTTCAGAAGTAATGACTTAACTGAACTTAGCGACTTTTTCTGTATCGCTTGTTTTTACAGTAAAATCAGCTTCACATCCCATTTTCAACCCCTTGCCTGCATGTCGATATATGACGCTATAAAGGAACCCTGTGCCCTGAAAACCGGTGCCCTGACCAAGCATCAGTAGGCGACGAGATGGAAGTGGAAATGTGTAATTTAATCACCAACCCAGTCGCCAGAATAAAATGTTGTCATTTTATGTATTTGTAAAGCATAGATATGTATCTCAGAGTCATTTATCAGTGAAGGATCTGCATCTTGTTTTTTTTTCTTCTCAATATGAAGAAGGAGGTTGGAGTGGATTGCAGATGTATGCCAATTTCCAAACTTACAACCAGAGAGTGAAGTTTGCATCCCAACTCCTGCAAGTTTTTAGGTTCAGTCAAGAAACGCACTTTGGATAGGGTTAGGAAGGATTGCATTTTGGCTTAAATATTAAAGAAATGCTCTGCGATGAACTGATGACCTTGGGTGTACCACGCCTTCGGCCAGTGTCAGCTGAGAAGGGCTCCAGACCCCTGTGACCTTAAAACGGACTAAGCAGTTATGGAAAATGAATGAATGAATATCAATAAAGACATTGCAAGTCATTTATTAAACCATCTTTGTAGGCTGTGTTACAGCCCCGGTATCTTTCTCAAACCCTAACAAAGTGCCACCAGTGCAACCTAACTCTAAAATGTTTAATAACGCTGTCATTAACAACCAGCAGATATTGAAAATTGAGTAGGTGGTTATTTTGGCAGAAAGCAAATTAAATATGTTGTCTATGAACACGTTACATATATATTCATTATTAACTTTTTTGCCATTTTTTAATTAACACGATTTAATTATTCTCATTAAATAAAATGTACACAGGTGAATAACGTTCATAACAAAACCTATTTTCAGTTGCAATTTAGTTACATATGAATGTAATTTCTGAGAGACACGGTTGTTATAGCCTCATTCTGTTCTCACAACATCAAAAGCACCATGAGCAGTTCATTTACACATACTTAGAAATGGTGATATGAAATGCATCCACGAGTCCACGATATTATACAAAGTTACGGTTTAATTTACAATGGCTGCATTTTAGCCTAGTGAGAGGGCTGGAACGTCGCAGACTCGCACAGCTACTAAGTCTTCCCAAAACACTGTATGGATGGGAATGTCAGGAATGTCTGAAAGATTTCTGATCAGAAATGCAAACCCCGTAAAAGTAACAAACAATGTTGCCTGGCTTTATGAACATCTGACAGATCAAACTGTCATTAACACAATGATGTTTCTGCAACTATTTCAGATATGCAACCACACATTCATCCTCTGCACGACACATTTCTTCAGTACACAGTATTTCTTCACTTTTGTTGACGCAACCGACCAAATAACTATTCCACTCATTTAAGACCTTTTATGTCGGTGCTATATTTTGTATGAGTTTTATTAGTTCTCGCAGTTCAGATCAGTATCATAAAAGCGTTTTCTACAGTCTCATAAAAACTTGGTGTATTTCTTTAACCTGCCTCCTCCCTTCCTGTCTGCCAACATGTTGGCCAGCTTGCCCTCAGCAGCAGTAGATCCTAGTCTTTACTCTAACAAATCTCAGAAAAAAGGCAGCTGAGAGCAACGTGTATTGCACCGCAGGCTATAAGGTCTCCCTGCAATGCTGCATCATACGAAACATAATAAACCATAAACCTTGAAGAACCATGCAGAGCGCATTAACATACATACAGGGAAGAACTGAAAAAAAAAAAAAAAAAAAAACAGTCACATATACATCTCCACTCGAATGCGTTGTATGACATCTCATACACACACACACACACAGACATATTGTCTTTAGAAGAGACAATGCGTTTTCCTCACCCACGGTATTGTAAGGGAAATTAGCATAGTTCCCACAATATGTATCCAGTGGATTGTGAGACACATAGACGCAGGGAGAGGAAACAAAACACAAGCAAAAGAAAACCACCATGCTGGGAGGAGAGACGGAGAGAGCAGGTGCAAATATTGCACACAAAGAGACCAAACAGAGAAGCCAGTGTCAAGCACATGGAGGCATTTGTGTGAGAGCAGAAATATTTAGAAGGCTAAAAACAGTGGTGGCACTTAGACTCCACATCCATCACAGAGGAGACTGCTGTGTTTGTCCAAAGGAGAGGGATGTGAGGGTGTGAGCAGACTGCAAAGTTAGCTGGTGAGGTGGTTGGCCAGGAGACTAAAATCTTGAGGATTACACACACACACACATGTGCACACACGAAAAGAAAAAGAATGCACCATCCTGTGTATGCACGGGTTGGCTGCCAGAAATGACAGGACCCACTTACAGTTTTAGACTCTTTAATCAATTTAGAACAAAAGCAAACCACAGAGAAGTAGAGATAGTAGAGCAGGCTTATCGTTCATTAGCTGCTAAATGAGCCGGCGGTATTTTTGATGTGACGTGACAGATGTACTGTCTTTGAAAAATAATAGTTGTATGTTAAAAATTTGTGACAGCATTTCAGCATTTTTTGGCAAAATCCTTCCTACAACATGCGCGCACTTTACCTAAAGTCACGATGGCGCAACGTTCCCAACCTTCATGGGTTTATAAGACGTCAGAAGTAAAGTCGCAGTGGTTAAACATTTTGTTTTATAACAAGCACCATTCATTTTACTGCTAAGTCTTAAAAGAAATTGCTGCCTTCTATCCCAAGGTTGCCAAAGAACATAGAATATGCAATGCAAAAATGTCCCTTCTTGAAGCACAATTGACACCTTTCAGACAAAAGAAAGCAACACAGATGGAGAACATTATACAAAAAAAGGATCTTTGTAGACAGGAGCCCAAACCAAAAAACCTTATCTTCACTTTCACCTAGCTTAAGATATTCCACTTTTCAGTCCAAAGGTTTTTTGATGTATATGCACATCATTAACCTGTGATTTGAGAGAGCCTCTCTGTTCGTCTCTCGTTTTATTTCTGCTCTTTTTGTCACATTAAGTATTCTCCTCTATCAGTCATAATATGCAGAAAACGTCAAACTGATTTTAGCTCAAAATTCTTTGATATGAACTTGATATATTTACTTTTCCCTCCAAGCTTGTGAACAGCTTTCTTTCACACACCGCAACCCCGGTACGTGAAATCTTCTGGCAACGGTGCCTCAACCACTGTTTTCCTTTTCCTACTTTTTCACCTAATGCAATGAAATGATACATTTATCCACATGTTATACCATTTTCAACTAAAATTCTTCAACAAACTCTGATATAACCTTCAGACAGCTCCTTTGAGTAACCTGACACAAAGCTATTTTAATGACAGCAGTAAAAATCTCAGTGGTTGTTAATCTGCTTTCCACAAGCTATCCATGTACAAAGCTCTAATATTTCCAGAATATATTTCCCTTAAAAATTATGGGCACAACCAATCAGATTGTCTCTGTCTTGCAGGAATTTAACACAGATGAGAACATACTAATACTGCGTCACTTTTCCTATCCGCTCTCTTTGGTATTAAGTTGTCTTGCGGCTGAAGAATGAATTCTGCTTTACATCCAGGCACAAGCTGTTGTCTCAGTTTCCAGAAGGTCTCGGAAATGTCACTGGCTTTCTGAGCTCTGACTGGTGCCATTAGAAGACTATTTGTTAGGCCGCAGTAGCTCAGTGCTTGTAAAGGTTTCTGCTTCTCTGGATGTGTTCCAGTGCTTTCGCAACAAACATGCAAAGCCAAAGGGTTTCTAACTGTACCGCTGTTTTTCCTGTTTTCCTTTATTTTCATCTACCGTACCTGCAAGGGCTGCTTAATTGGCTGAAGTTAATCATGTGGAGTAAAATTAAGTTACATATTGACAATGCACATTTACACTGCCTAAACCTAAGCATAAAAAAAGTTGAAAAATGTTGTTGTCAAAACCAGACGATTGTTCATTAAGCAAGTGCCTCATTTGGCAAGTATGTTGTTGTGAACAATTTATGTTCCGGGTCAACATTTTTGCAACTTACAAGTTATGTTAATTAACAACATTCAACTATTATGCTGAAACAAATATAAACGGGCAACATCATGCTTTTAACAAAATAAAATTTGCAGTTACAATCTAGTTGCGTACGGGCGTGATTTTTAACAAGTCCTGGTATTTTTTGCTAAACCCAGCCAAGCGCTACCATTGTCTAAACCTAATCAAAAAACTTCACTAACAACAAATAATGCTGCAGTTTCTGGGAAACACGGTTGTTATTATGGGCTCATTCTGTTCCCTGGAAATGCAGAACGCACCACGAGTGGTTAAAACAGTAAACAATCATATACACTGTCTAGAAATGCTGATATGTAGCATTTTTGGTTCAGAAACTTTGACAATTATACATATCCATGATTAGCAGAACCGTATAATGAAAACATTTTAGGGTTGATAAATCACCTTAAACAATATCTGTACTGTCTCAGCATCGGAAGCTGAGTTTCTGTGATAAACTGCAGCGTGTCTGGGTGAATTTGTGTCTGGGTGAAACTGTTGTTCAGAGGCTGTGGTTTACATCCCTTTTCCTGCCAAAAATCAGTTTTGGATTTATTTAATCATGACTATGATCTTTTCCCTACCAATTTGTTTGGTTTTCCCCGTTTTTGATCTGCCAGTAAGATGGCCCCTCTCACTGGTCGGATACCCTAATATTGTCAGATATTGTTATGTGTATATTTTCCGCTGTTTTGAAAGTGAACATTCCTTTTCAGGCTCATACCACCTACTATCTAATTTATTTTTAATCCAGGCTTGGCTGCATGAAGCCTTTTGTATCTGACTGTAATGCCATTACCTTCAAGTGTTATTTTGCTAAAACCAGGACAAAGAGAATGAATCATTGTCACTGAGATTTCTCGATCTGTTGAGGAAAGAGAGGAGAAAATATCCCTCCTTGACATTCAGTGAATAATCTCTGCCTGAACAAGGCGTCCTTGCTAGATAACAAAATGCCACGCATGTCAAATTGGTTAGAAAATGACGGTCCAGCAGAGCACAACAGGGTAACAGCCAACACCATCACAAGGTTTCCATCACCATTCCTATCAAAAGATGCCTCCCCGCCTAGTTGAGGAGTCGTTTTCCAACACTTTTTCTGCACTGTAAGGCTCTTGGAGAGTGAGTGAGGTAGGAGAAACTGTGCGTCTCTCATAGTGATGGACGGACTTAAAGTCCCTGCATAATGTTCAAGTCATTTTCACAGCATATGTCGCAGAAAATTACAGCTGCCTGGTGTGAATAATAGTGGAGTGTGAACCACAAGATCTTCTACAAGATGAGTTACTACTAAATCTATTCACAGAAAGTATACCTGCATCAGTGATTGGCTGATGATTGGAATTTCTCTTGCTACTTCCAACTCTGCACCAGTGCCTCACCATGGTTAAATTTCTAAGACAAAAGCAAAGCACCTGAGAGCAAAACATTGTGTTGTGACATTAAATAAATAGGTTCCTGTTCTTGTCATCTTGATATGTGTTTTGCTCAGGTATTTTTACCAATAGTTTTGACACAGTGTATTGGAGAAACAACTATCAAGGGAAGGACCATAATGAGCTCTTTGTCTTACTCAATTTTCCATTCCTATATAATCCCTTTCTTGTCCATGTTTCTTATTTGTTGCATTGCAAAATGGTTCTGTATTTTGGCTTCCTATTTCCACAAATAATCAAATAAGTTCTTGCACCATCCCCTGAGGAAAATGAGCTGTGTTTGTTTTCTAAATAGAGCTTACTCATTATTTATTCTGTTATTTATTTGTTCTCTGTTGTTATCGCTTGATACCACTGTTGTAGCGGTAAATAATTATGGGTAAATTTTAATCATCAAAAAAAAAAAAACACCACTATATGGGAAAAAAAAAAGTATTTTTCCTGAAAACTTTCTCTTCCTTAAAGACCAATTTCAAAAGAAACTGAAATGAGAGAGAAAAGGTATTTTAATCATAACCCTGGTAAGATGTTTTTTTTTTCTTTCACACTTAAAGGCTCAGTGTGCAAGATTTATATTTAATTTTAAGATGTATAAGTACAATATTAACGATTATGTTTCCATTAGTGTATAAGTGTGCCATTAGTGTACCTGAAAAAAACAATCACTGTGTTTCTGTTACCTTAGAATGAGCCCTTAGAGGGAATGTTTGCCCTTCTAGTTCAGTAGCCAAGAATAGACTTTTTTCCATTTAATGGCACCCAATATTAAGGTGTATTACCATCACTTATTCTATGTTTGAGAGTGAGTTATTATCCCCTAAACCAAAAAGCACAGAATGGACAAATCAACGGCTTCGACAAGGGCCTTTCACACTTTTTGTGGTGAGTTGAGTTGGTTGCAATCAAGGTTACTGCTATGCCAATAAAAATTACACACTTAACTTTTGAGGTCAGTATTTAGTTTATTTAGAACCAACTCAACCATGGTGCGAATGATTAAGACTGAAACTTAATGATGACTTTCTCCCACTTTTCCACCAGGTGTCGCTGCGTCACATAATCATTCAATCAGAGC
>JAPQRN010000019.1:1133567-1146709 GCA_037367275.1 Coranthus polyacanthus | reverse complement strand
TCCCCCAGTAAATCAGATTTCACAACAAAATCGAACATTTTAAAAACAATGTGTACGGCGCAGTAATACTGATGTAATGTATTCAAGGGTGCGTGAAAACACACATGTATTTTACCATGGCTTCAAACGTGACTCAGCTAATGAGAATCAAGAACTGAAGCTGTTTCTTTTATAATTCGTGGGGTTTTTGTTGTGGTTTAAAAGATCTTTATGGAAGAGTTTGCGTACTTGTGTAGGCTACTTACTTAAACCTTATGTTGGAGTCTGTGTGCTATGAGCTGTTTTTTTTTTTTTTTAACGTTACCTAACTCCACTACTATGCTAACAACTGTCTCTGTCGCCTACGTTCGTGATAACAGCCACAAAACCCTGATTTGTATGTTGGGGACTCGGGTTGGATTTTCTCTGAAAAAACCTTACCCTCGCTAGCGAGTTCTTCATTGCCTCTCTTCTGCTTGTCTACAGCTACAACAGTGTACAACAATAGTGACTGATAGCTTAGAAATGCATTCAGCTAGCATCAAAAACTGAACAGCTCCCACGACAACACAGATTGCATCACAAACATCATGTAAGTATATGAGCATGCGTGAGTCTTCCATATAGCACCTTTCATAATATTGCAGAAGAAGAAGAAGAAGAGTTGGCTGTTGGCCTTGGTGGAAGTCTGGACTCTGAGTGGCCTTCTAGTTTATCTGTATATTTCAATAAATGATAGGTAACACTGCAATAAAAAAAGCTGAATTACTATCTAACATGTAATGTGGCTTTGGTATATATGCTGCAAACCTTAACAGACGTTTCTGTGTGTGTGTGTGTGTAGCACCGTGGTTGTTTCATTCTTTCAGTGTTACATGATTGCTTTGGACACCTGTTATGAGACAAACGGTTGTGCTCTGTATATCTCCTTTCTAACTCCAGCCTAGCAGAGATGTTTAAATGTTTCCCCGGCCCCTCCCAGCCCGTTTCCAGCCAAATCCATTTCATCCTCTCTGCGAGCTCAGTTACAGACAGATAGATCCTTTCATCCCCCAAAGAGGTGCCCTGCGTTTCACTGAAACAGCGTGACAGACAAAAGCTTGGGGGGATGCCCATGGCCAGCCCACAGTCTCATCTTCTATCCATAATCTAGCCTGCCTCTGCCATTGCAGATTACCTCCATGGAAACCAGCGGTGCTTGGCTGTGCTGGCGAGCTGCTGGCAGTGATGGCAGAAGCATATGTAATGACACCGTCTGTTTCATACTGACAGAACAAGATAAACATCCTTCGTCTTCACAGGCACATGTCTGTATGTTATCCAGAGGTTGATTTTTTTCTTTTTTTTTTTTTTCGCTGGTCATTTCTGAAGGTGAAAGCGAAAGGTTATCGTGTTTCTGCGTGGATGAAACCCTTTTCCTCACTGTACATGGAGGTAATCCACACTTCTAAAGAGAAAAGGATTACTTGACATGAAAGCAGTGTGAAGACGAGACTTTAAAAAGGCTATTAATGCCACCATTTGCACGGATATTCACTCAAGCAAAGTCACACACATACAGACACGCATAAAATAGCACAACATAGGGTTAGACGGTGTTGTTGGCTTTATATGATGCTGACTGATACTGGTTTAAACTAAACGGGAACCTCTGGAGCTGAAAAGTGAAGCCAATGCGGAAGTGTCAAAATCTGCAGTAACTCGACTGGCCACTGGGGGCTGGCTCCAAAAGCGAGTTAAAAGTTTATGGTACTTCGTTATAATAACCGGCGTAACTTAGCTGCATTTAGCTGATGTTAGAATTCATTAATGTTATTGTTAGCTAGCCTGCTAATTAGCTCAGGTAGCCATAATTAGTGTGTTTCTACATTTCACAACATTTTCACAACAATTGTATGGGTTAACATTAATTAGGTAGCTGGAATTACGTGATGGCATTTATTATTACACTGTTAGTCGATGTTTGCAGTGTTTTCAGTACGTTCCAGCTTGATCCCTTGCTCTTCTCCAACTCCACCCACTTGTTCCATAAAACCAACATGGCCGCCAACCAGCCATGTCGCGCATCTCGAGGCTAACCAATGGGTGACGTCATAGAGGGTTTGTTCACTATTTATATACAGTCTATGGTTTGAACCTCATCCTAGCAACATATTTTTTTTTTAATTTACATTATTTTGCTTATTGTGAAAAATAAAAAAAATCGCAGCTTTTATCCTAAGGACATTCCACATTAGCACTTAAAAGCTTAGGCTACCATCATTAGATTCTGGAATAATTTACTTTTCTGTAATGTCAAGTAAATTAAAAGTAAATGATTTCTCTAATATTTATATGGAAGTCATGTATTTATATTTGACTTCATTACATCTCATGTTTTTCATTTATAAAGCTCTCCTACAGAAGCTTCCAAAATACCTCACGCATCTCTTTTCTCATTTAAATCTAGGAACTGAGGTACCACTACCAATCCACTACGTGACCTTAGATATCCCTCATGTACGCACTAAAGTAAAGTACTGGTTTCAGGTACTGTGCACCTTTTAAATGGAGTGAACTGCAAACTGCCCTCAAATTAGATACCTGCATTCCCTTTGAAGAGCATAAGGCTTTGTTGTTTATTTATTTATCTTTTTTTTTATTCTTGCAACTGTGTTTATTAATTCCTTGTTTATTGTGTTACTATGTTTCTTGTTCTCAAGTTTCTCTCTTTGAAAAGAGATTTTCAAAGAGATTCTAATCTCAAGTAAAGTACATTAAAATACAAAATATGGCGAAACCAACTGGGGTAATTTCAAGCCTAGAAATAAACCTGTGTTATTCAAATGCATTTATTAATCTTTCAATATAAAAGTAGATAGAGACCATGTTCTCAGCAACATACTGCAAATGTAGCTTTTTTTAAATTCCACATAATGTTTAAATTTAACTATGAACGCTACACACTAAAGTCAGTTATAAGGCATGATTTTGCTCATATGCTCAGTCTGTCTCCTTCAAAATGACCCGTACTACCCGTACCCGTACATGACAGAAAAAAGATGAAGTATATTTCAATACATAGTATGTGCAATGCGGTATGCCAAAAAATACCAGGATGTCAGATCTAGTCACATTCTGTAATAAGCAAGCCAGCATACTTTTCTGGTCCATTCAAATCCGCAATCCCCTGCATGTGAGCGTGAAGCAATTACAACACAGTAGGTAGTGGTAAGAGGGTCAAAGTTCAAGGTGCCATGTTGTGATGAAGTATTATGTCCCAGTTGTATGTATACTACATGCAACAGTACATACTTTGTAGCTGCAACATGTACTAAATGTAAAAAGAAAAGGTATTTAGTTTTGGAATGCAACCTGATGGAGTGCCCTTATCCCTGTGGAAGTGTACGACACTTTAAATTAGGAACCATGGCAAATGATGATGTGAGTTTTTTCACATCAATCTCTATGAAACATGGTACGTGTACTGGATGAATGAATATCTGGAACCCTGTATGAGTTTCCTCCACCCAGTTGAAGAATTAATTAAAACACACAACACTTGCTCCAAATGAAAAGCATTTCAATGAACCGAGCTCCCTCATTTCTTACCAAGGCTTTTATTGTGAAACAGGAATTTTTTTCAACTGATCTACAGCTCGACGTTACTCGTGAACTCTGCGGGCCTGAATTTCTGCCAGTTTGAGCCGCTGACTCAGCTCTGATGTGTACGTCAGTGAATACAGGTCAGACAAACGTTAACTTTGCGTTCATCTGGGAGGTCTGTTAACTTGAAGGTATTGTGTTCGCGCGGCTTCATGACTGTAAACACCTGGAACACGCTGCCTACCTCACCTGTGCGTGGCAGTCACGTCACCTGACGAGTTTTATTTTGATGCCCATGTTAACAGACGAGAGCGGCCACATAGGCTGTGTGAGCGGCTCATGCGAGGCAGTTCAAGCCTCGCTGCAGCGGCGGCCATTTAGACAATAGAAGAGATGCCTATTTTGACTCGTGGTGAAAATAGCCTGAGAAAGGATCTGTTGACAGTCAAATTAACGTCATACCAGCAGCATTTTACTTAACTGTCACTTGTCACTACGGTTTATACTATCTGAATATCAGACATGAAAATAATAATCTTGTGTTCACTGTCTCTTTTCTCTCTCTCTCTGTCATGTGACTGATTGAACTCTTCACGTTTCCTATAAATTAAATTCATAATGGAACAAATGAAATCATATTGATGGCCATTATCAAAGGGAAACTCCATGCATAAAGGCAGTGTGCAGGCTTGCTCTTTTTCTTCTTCTTCTTCTTTTTTTTTTTTTAAAGCACTAATTAACATGAAAATTGACATGAAAATTTCATTGACATGAAAAGTTCGAATGATAGAATAAAACACCTGAGATGACAAAGCATACCTCTGGGCTTTGTAAGTGTCCCGCTTGGTAGGTCAGTCAAAATGTCAAATTAGTCAGTGCCTACCACCTTTGACCTTTGCATTGGGTTAGGTTATGTGTCCCTCCTCTTCCTTATCCCTCCACATAGTATCCTACATTTGTCCTTTCCCCTTTCTTCTTCCCTTTCCCTTTCTTTTCTGTCCTGCTTCTTCTTCTCTTTTATCTTTTCTTCACTGCCCTTTCTCTTCCTTTAAGTCAGTTTGCTTTGTTTCACTATCTCTGCCCTCTCCTTCTCCACGTCTCTTTTTTGTGGTGAATCCATCTTCTCTCCTCCACTTTTTCCTTTCTCTTCTTCTTCATCTCTTTTCTTCTCCTTTTTGTTTTCTTCGCCTTATCAATTTTCTTTCATTTCCTCTTCATTCCTCTTTTGTCTTTTTTGCCTGCTTCTTTTTCTTTATCTACTCTCTTGTTCTTCTCCTTTATTATATTTATAGTCATCATTGATTAGTGAGAGGCTACATTTGTGTTTTTTTCATGTTATTCTATACGTATGGTGCCTTTTACATACATAAACACAGTGTAAAAAAAACAAACAATTTTCTTCTTAGCTTTTTTGGCATGCAAATACAAAAATGTAATTATCGTATCCAAAGCACACTGGATATTACACTGCACCCCAGCTATCAGCAAGCCACATCTCCTTCCATCCTCTAATAATTGGATGTGACAATAGCATGTAATAAATGTCAGAAGTTTGTTTACCTATAAATGACATTAAAGTGCCAGTCACATTTATATAGCAATAACAGAGACACTGATAAACACCAAAACCTACAGTATGATACCAAGCATGCTGATTAAAAAACCACCCAACGACACTTCCTACAGTCTGCTTGCTCATTTATTTTTAGAGGTCCCTGCAGTGTTGAACACAGTGAAGCAATAATTCTGGCAGAGTCTGTGCTTTATCCATCAGAGCACTGAGAAGCCATAATAGATATTGCAGTTTTTCATATGTGGCTCCGTGTGCGTATGCTTTAAAATTAATAATTCACAAAATTAATATGTTGTTGCGGTGTCTATATACTGTATATCCCTCAAGTGAGCATAAATCTTACTTGATGTGTTGCTATGATTCATATACTCCTTGTGGAAGGTTGGTTTAGTTGGGAGTTATGGGTCACCGAAGAGGGCACGCACAGCAGCTAGGTTTGGAATGAAGCTGTATGAAAAAACACCTGCGCTGCTGGACTGACAAAGTATTTCCCAAGCACTGTTTGTTATTGATGAACATCTAACAAGACAAATGCGCAATGAGGGTGAAAATGTACCTCCTCCATAATAACAAGTCTCCTGTATGGTTCCTCTCTATCTAAATTTACCATCCTTCATTCACTTGGTAGTTTATTGACAGTGGGAAAAATGTATTCTGCAGGCTGCAAAGTGAGGGTGGCTATGGTAATATGCCATGACTTATTGTGAAAAAAACATCCTTTAGCAACACCAGTCCTTCAGTAAGAATAATCTCTCAAAGGCTTCAGTAAAATAGGCAACATTATGCAGAAGGCTAAGAGGAAATATAGAAACTCTTTAGATTAATCCATAGTAGAGCAGAATTGTGTCATTGCAACTGCATGTGACCTCCATAAAATCCATAAAACATGTACAGTAGTGTATAAAACTGATTTTCTAACTGAACGTAATAGATATTTTCTTTCTGAGTTATGCAATTAGAGGCAGACAGGCAGACAACGACTCTACAGACTGCTGCACCAGGTAGACTTGAGTTCAAAAGCTGAATTTTAAAACATAAAGCCTCTAAATGAAACAGCTCTGAATACCAATTGTGGACCCCGAGGCAGACTATAACAGACTGGATACATCATTTAAAAAACTCCTTCAGGATTGTCAGGAAGGTAAAAATTTCAACGAGTAAACACTATTTCAATTCAATTTTATTCAGTTTTATTCATATATCTCCAAATCATAACAAAAACCATCATAATAAGGATAAATTATAATAGACACTCAACCCTTCACTGTATAGTGAGCAGTAAAATGAGTTTACAGAGGCTCATGAATTCTGATTTTGCATTATCGCTCATATTGCACCTCTATGACGTGCTATTAATTGAATGATTAGTATTACATCCAGTACATGCCATGATAACTACTTTTTAAGCCACTTACATTAACACCTCCAACCTGAAGTACCATGTCAGTTCTTCCTACTCTCTGATTTGACCCAGTGTGAGAGTTCACGAAATGGGATACAGATGCAAGGTTCAAGGTAAGTGATGTGTGCTCCTATACGTCTGCTCTAGTGTCTGCTCTTACTTTGGGTAGTCTATATGTAATACTGCTCAGGTAAAAAAAGAGTGCCTCCTGTATTCGATAAATATGACATCATAGTTACATTGTTCAGATAGGATAGTCCTTAGAATTTTTGTATCCTTTGTCATATAAAACAGGGTCTACAAATACAATCAACATGTCCACCACTGTGTAGTGAAAAAAACTATTTTCATCACATAAAATTCACATTCTATGTGAACTTACTCATGACAAAAAAAACAGTCTGAAAACTGTATTGAAATGTAAATTAATAATAAAAAAAGCCCCTGGCATAAAAATGTAAGCAGTATTCAACATTGAAAGTAACGCACCAGCGAGGCTATCACTCTCTCAGTAGGAAAGGAATGGTTCATGCTGCTGCAAAGTGATTCTGCCAGTGATCATGTGTAGAAAGCCTGAGGCTGTCTGAGTGTGTCCCAGCTTGTAGAGTAAGGAGAGAGAAAATATGCAGGGTCACCATGACACCAAGTTCACGACATGGTAATATTTTAGCTGCTGCACAAGATGGAGCCAGACAAGACGGTGTTAGCACTGCAGCATGCTTAACTTCCTTAATATACAGTTTAACCACTACGCAATATAATTTTCCAAGTATTTAATGCTCTATGTTTTGTTTGTGTCTCATCAATTCAAAAATCAAACTTCTGCAGTTCTGCAGTTACCTTACAATTCTTCCAGCTGTGAATCTGTAACTCCTCAGTTGTGCCTTGTATTGTGGAACAGTAGTCCATTAACACCCAACAACCATGCAAATGCAGCATGCATACTGACATCTTTGATTAGTTTTTTTTTCACATCTTCCAATGTAAACACAGTGTACTGCATTCATACTGGAAAGGGGGAGAATTAGTATGTAGTAGGCAATGATAATTCACCCATTTATTTCAACCCCTGGGATCCGATGGGACTTTCCAAGGGCAGAAACAAGATTATTCTTTAATAACATGACTTAATCCCGCTTGACTCTGAAGCTTTACAAATGAACTGGATTCATTTACCCAACACATATAGCATCCAGCACATACCTAGGGCAAACATCCACCTACAAATTTCATTCACACCTGGCCATTATCTAATGTCCTGGAGGGATAAAGAGCTAATTAGAAAGAGTACATGGGTCCTTATGAAGTCCAGCAAGGTTGCAGTAGTTTGCTTTGTAATCACTCAGATCCAGAGTGTACATGCTCTCAGGGATATGCCTTAATATCAAACCAATTTTGAAATGATTTACCTGCAAGGGAAGTAAACAATTTAGCAGCGCCTTTTATCGACTCTGCAAAAATAGCTTATTGTGCAAGAAGAAATGTAACTTGATTAAAGTCTATTAAAAAGAATGTGCAGGAGGTATTTCCCCTCATTTTCCCCTCTGCACTATTGTTATCATTACTCCAAATCCTTTGTGCCTGATATTACCAATAATAATTCAGCCAAAAGAATCTATATTGCTGTGTAGCTATTATTAAAAAGCTGAACTACACCGTTGACTTCCACTGTAATTTCTCTATCAGTATTTATCTGTTCCTGTCTCAGTAATCATAACAACAAGAAAGATTGCAGCCTGACCCTTCTGATCCTCCCGGTCTCTAAAACACCTGCAGACAGGTTTTAAGATTTCTTGGTGTCTCAGCGGTGAATACTGAAATTACAATGGGGGAGAATGACCTTTAAATCCTGGTGGCTCCATGTTTACTATGACACTCTTGCAGCAACAAACATTGTTCACATTATCTAACAGTAAATGCAAAAAGAACACATTTAACTGCAGAGAGAGGTGGAAAAAACAACTAATGCAAGGAACATGAATTTTACAATTTCCTGTTGAAGGTGTCTTTGAGGCTTTGCAACAAGTATGAAGGATAAGGAATTCAAAATCATGAAAATTTGTAGATGCATTTTACCTCCACACCTCTTGTGAGATACTGAAGTTCAGTGTGATAATCAATCAAATAGACAACAGTCCCTGTTGTAATCACACTGGTATTGGTCTCTCTGTTCAAAAATGTAGGAAAGTACATCCTGTGGGCCTTAAACTTTATCAAAGAATTATAAGTAGGGCAATTTTTACAAGTGAAACTCATTTCAGAAAGCTGTCATCCTTGTCGCCCTTGTCTTCCTCAATGACAATTTGATGTTTACTTGCTGATAAGTATGCTGGCAATGCTTGACAAATAAACTGTCATGACACAAGTAGGGATGGCCAAGACACAACATGAAAATGACCAAACTTCCCCGAACTTGACCGAAAGTCACAGAAACAGATTGTAAGGATTTGACAATTGCGGTGGTTTATGGTACTTATAGTGTGTTCCACTGGAACTTGGAAGACTTTCAAAGTTCGCTGTAGGGAATTTCAAACGGAACACCCCCGAAGATGGATTTCTGAAAATTGGACCAACTTCACCAACCGACTTCAAAATTCAAGATGGCAGCTCCATGCATCAACAGCAGTGAAAGCTGGAGTAATGTACTGTTAATTATCACATCTGCCTCATTTGTGTCTCATTAAACCACTCGTATAGTGTGATGTGTTGTTATCAACCAGTATTAGTAACAGTGCTAAGAGTGGCTAATGTGGCTAGAAGTGGTATTGATATTGGTTTGCCAATTTGGGTGTGATGCCATTCCAAGTTCTGACTTCTGAGGTAAACAAGCTTGATCAATCTCCATGGCAAAAGCCATACGTGGACAAAGTGAGAACAATGTTGGCTGGTTGAAAGAGTGATCTCCTGCAGGGTAGTAATGATGCCATCATGGCTCATTATGTAGTAGACTGTCATTAGCCAGGAATCAATAATCAGCAAGTCAGCAGTTGTTCCACCAATCACCTCCTTTTGCCTGCACACTTCAATTAACACCCATCTCCACACCTGTCACAAATCATGAAAAAACAAACACCAAAACATGACCACAGTCGTAACTGAAGGATTCACTAAACTCAGCATTTGTGATGATTTACCTGTAAAACTCAAGACAGTGTAATGTCTTAATTTATGCAGACGGATTAACTTTATTGCACTAAAGAGTAGTATAGTATGAATTATTGAATACCATCTCATTCATTAATCATTCATCTGTCTCAATATTTTAGAGGCATTTTGAAATGAATACATAAAAAAACTTGATAGATAGGTTGCAGATAATTTGCAATCACATAAAAATAAAGATTTTGTGGGACTCTTTATAATCTCAGGAATGTCTCGGACACCACCGTTGATAGCCACTACCAGGCTTTGGGATTAAGTAGGAGTCATAGACATAAAACTATTTGGATGATGGGATGCATCCACATTATTTTTTATGTGGTACCTGTCATTCAGCTTGTTCCAAAATTAGTATGTTCAGAGAGTCTAACAGAACTGAATAATGTGGCACAAAACTACTCAGTTAAGAGAAGGCTTTGTCGTCTCTTACTCAATTCAGCTCGGAAGGAAGTCAGAGCCATCCTGCACTCAACAATATGCAAATTAGAGGTTTACCAATAGTGTTAATATAATAATAATAATAATAATAGTTTAGAGCAGGAAAAACCATTTAGCTATTAAAGCCAAAATCTGTGGAAAAAATGCAAAAGACTAAATATAAATATACTGTAGATGACATGACGTTGAAAAGAAGACACATTCATATTTCTGTGTCCAGCCATCGAGTGGAGGAGATCAGTCACGTCTGACTGAATCTGATCAGCGTTCGGTAATTACAGCTGTCACTCATGTATATTTCAGCCCTTACCTGCCTGATAACGCCTGTGATTAGTTAGATTTTCTACAGCCTGAAAACCGAGTCCACAGAAGTTGGTAGAGTTCCTGTTTCCTCTCAGACCTGCTCAATTACAATATGCTGAAAGGAAATTATGGAATATTTGCTCAATAACGCCAAAAAAACTATACAAACACTGCAGCTTTAATCAGCCAATATCATTCCCTCCTCCTTTACAGCTATTATTTTCCCTCAGAGTCATATTTATCTAATATTAGCCATCGGCCACTATCAGCACCGACTTCTGCTGATACCAAGAGTTTGAAAAACATCTTATCTGCACCGATTAATTGGTCTATGTCTAAGGCAAAAAATATTCTGTAAATGTATGTTCTATTTTATGACTCACAGAGTTATCTTTAACAGCCGGTTCACTGTGCCTTTGTGATTCACAATGAGTGGCAAGTGATGACATACCAGACCTCTAACTGTACTGAATCCTATGACCCATACAAGGGTCAGAGCCACAATGTTCACACTGTCAGACACCTGGTTGGCTTCTGTTGAATTAGCTCATAACTACACAGATAAAGCCTTATATGTGGAACACGCAGAACTTGTCAGCCAGGTTATAGTACCTTTGTACTGCATAATGATGTGTGAGCATCTCGGGCTCTCTGCCGGCTCTTTACGCTGCAGAATGGAGATTCGCCCAATGAGAAGGAAAGTAATAAATTACTCTGGCAACATCTGAGTTCTGCATAAGTCAGGAGGAGCCACCACAGGGGAAACAGATTGTAGATTGTTTTGTGTGCAAAGAGGGAATGGGGGAGGTTGGTTGTGGCGTTTAGATTAATGTATCTGCCCGTTTTATAAAATGCCTTTGTACCTGCAAGTGCAATATAAGCTATAATGTAAATGTGAGATACATTATGCTCAATGCTACGTGTATGACTTTGGGATTAAGCAGTGATTTCCCTGTTTTGTCAGTAGGTGGAAATATTATGTACTGTATGATACGCTGAAGCGAGGTCTTTGACACTCATTCAGATGTAGCGCACGCACGCAGCTGTTTATGATTAATGTCATTACGCTGCACAGTGGTGAAATGGAGTGCCTCGTGGCTCCAACTGGCACGAACGAAACAGAAAGAATTGCCAATTGGTGAAAGATTTACTAGAAAGGGTATTCTTTAAAATATAAGCTCCATATAAATGTCCCTAGAAATGTAAATATAAATAAATACAGTGATGAAGTTGCTGATTAATTAATTAACTTATTAATGTACTATTTCTGAAATGAATTAAACCAACATCACACTTTGCGTTTTGCTCAGCAGTAGTCTCACATAGCCAGTGCAGTAGACAGGTCTGGCAACCTCCACTATCGTTCTGAACAGGGGTAAAAGTTGTCTTGGTTGTTTGGCTAGTTGCTGAGAGCAGGATGCTGCGACAGTGCATTTGCAAAATAGTGTCAGAAGAGAAGTTGTTTTGGTGGAACAGGTGGGCATGAGGAAGCACGTCATGGTATTAAAACGACTACGGGTAAATCCCTACAAAAGAATATGCCACATGAAAATTTTGACAGTGTGTCTTTGTCAAAATTGACCAATTTCAGGGTGCAGTTGCAGCCCGGAGGTTGTTGTACTTTTATGCAGCGAGGGGGACTGTCAAAGCGATAACACACAGATACCTGAAGGAAGGAGAATGCCAGAATAAGAGTGAATGTTTCCATCGCGCAGTGGCAGGATTGTCAGAGGACATCCAGCAAGTAAGACTAGCTCAGCAGTAAAGGAACTGCAGGTCGAAACACATAAAAAGAAAATCAATTATTCTTTAGTATTAATCAGTGAACTGGGAACTTTATCTCTAGCTTCGTAAAACTGAGCAAATTCTGATATCTGCATCTCTGTTTTTTGTCAAAGAGATGACTGTGGGTTTTTCAAATAAATGTACAACTCAGCGAGAGAAAAGTATAATAACTCAACTGTATCACTGCCTCCTCCCCTTAACTCTTCAACGATCACATTGAACTTTATTCAATTATACTGTAAATATATATATCTTTTCTGTACTTATTATATTATACTTCTGTACTTTCTTGTACTTATACTTATTTCAGTGATTTCATTCCTAGCAATGCCTTTGCTTTAGTGCTCAAGTTTAGTTGACCTGATTCTGTAATTCAGGATTTCAGGAGAAGCTAAAGCTTTACAGTTTCAAAAGAGCAAAAAGATTGTCCTTGCAGAACTAAACCACAGAATATTACAATCGTGAGCCATTTAGAGCAGCCATGGAGGGTAAAAGTAATTGACCTTGGCTTAGTATATGAATTCAATGAAGCACTGAGAGTCTTACATATTGAAACCAGGTGCAGGTAAGTATCTGGCAACATGGCAAAATAGTTTCAGTAGTACCTTCACTAGACAAAATATCTTTGCATACTTGTTTGTATATTCAGGTTGTGGAAAAAAATGGAGAAAAAGAATGGAGTAAATTTGAGAGGACTTTTAGTCACTGTTTTCACTTGCCAGGTAATTTTTTAACATAACATACGATAATAGATATTTTTCATGGATGAATTATGGGAAAATGACCCAGATTGTTTTTCTTATTCAAAATTGTGCTGAAATTGAATCCTTTTTTCTGTTCTGTTTTTTTTTCCTATTTTATTTAATTTTGCCTACCAACCATGCAACAAAGGAGTAAAAAGCCACAGTTGACAATGAG
>JAPQRN010000019.1:1121113-1133467 GCA_037367275.1 Coranthus polyacanthus | reverse complement strand
AAAATGTATATTCAACAATTATGGTTAAATCATGCAGAAGCTTTGTAACAATGTTGTAAATAAAAGAATACAGATGCTGTTGATGGGGAAAAAAAAATAACGTGTCACTTTTTTCTAGCTCATTCTCACTTCTCTCAGTTAAATTCTAACATCCAATATGTAACAAGTATTACAGTAACACTAACTGAAAGTGATTTCTTTATTATTGTAAGCAAATGTGAGATGCGCCGCCATAAAGGATTTAGAGGGTGAGAAGTGACTGAGGTAAATTGTACTTATTTCTGCTTGCTTGTGATCCTCATCACTGCTGCCACTGATGCTACTCCCTCTGGGATATTTTCAACTACTCTGAACTGTGTCTCTGACCTCTGCAGTCCCTGTTTAGGAGGCAAAATACAATTTGGTGTAATGGAGTAATGTGCAATTCTGTATGATCATGTTTGTTTACTGCCTGTTTAATTATAATTTAAGCCAATTTAGATCATCTTTGAACGAATAAAGTATATATAATAGCAGGTTACACAAACAAGACTTAATGTAATCTGAATCCACTGTGACACGATGTCAGACAGCTGGGTTTCGAGGCATAAAGAAGACTACATTTCACTCTAGATTTAAGTGTGCAAAACCTGTTTGTCACAGTTTCCTACGCGTGCATTTTTTGGGTGGTTTGGAGAACTCTATCATGATAAACTAACCCATAATTGAGTTAAATTAACTGGCCGCAAATGTGGACACCATGCATGAAAGGGTTAATGAGCTGTGGAGAGTGGTGAGTGAGTTTTCTTTGTGGCTGGCTGTTCTTGACAGTATGTGAGCTAAACAGTTCTGAAAGTATATTATAATATATAATATTCCTATAATTTTTTTGGAATATTTTCCACTTGCTTTATATAGTACAGACTCCTCTAGGGGAAAAGAATCATAAATTCTTGCTAAGTAGCCTACAGGCATGATTGATACATCGTTTGGCATCCAATATTACTTATCATCAAAGCAGCGGCCTGAGTTCACCTCAGGTCTGTGTTTGCAGTGCAGAAGCTCTCAAATGAAATGTGGGCCTAATTACATTTTATCTGATGCCCCGAAGCAGCCCCTGCCCTCTGAGAAATTAATATCTGAGTGTCCACTGCACCCAGTCTCAATTACATTTCTTTTCAAATGCATCAGGTGCCATCCTTCTTGTTAATGTGCAATGTAGGACCGAAAGTGTATACAGTTGTGAATTATTCTTCATGCCCCAAAGACCAAGTGAGGGGCTTGGCTGAATGTATACGCATTTCAAAAAGTCTTGACAACACAGAATACTATGCTTACTCACTTACATTTGCGAGCTGCCTAATGTCGCAGTGTTTTTTCACCTTCGGTGTGGCTCTGTTGTGGCGTTCAGAGCCGTCACCATATTTGAAGCCACCCGATCTTTACTTGTTGTTTCCTGTTGTGAAACGTTGAGTTGAAGTTTGTCACTGGTGCCAGATTTGTGAAATGAGAAGTTCCATACTGAGTTTTGTTGCCCCCCTGCTGTCCTGGTGCGATGTGCCTCACTGCTTCTACCTCTTTATGTCAAGCTGAGCACAGCTCGTTTGCTGAGGATATCTGTGGTTTCTTCCAAAATACAGAAAGTACACACAGCAACATCTTCTAGTGGGAGGATTTGTTGCCCTGTGATGAATCATAAAGCCTGACCCTAGCTTGGACCTGTGGATTTAATGAGCATTACATTTCCATGGTCACCTGAAAGGCTGTTTTCTATGAATAATAGGAATTGCTGCTTATGTACGTAGGGCATGGAAAAATAATTTCAGTAATACACAGTAAGAAAATTAGAAATGTATGATATGCATGTGTGAGTTTTCAATCTCCATAACTTCGTGTATGTGTGTGTTTGTGTGAGCGCCAATAATAGGAAGCAATGAATAGTTGCACTCTGCAAACTCATGTTTAAAAAGACCTACTTAGCAGCTCATATTACTAAGCATAAATTTGGCGTATTTAGGGTATGTTACATAAGGGTACAGAAAAAGTGGCACACAATAAGTATCAGGTTGAGGATGTTTTTTTTTGTTTTTTTTTTCTTGTGGTCATAAGTGCGTCATTGTCTGGATTATTGTTTGTATTAGAAATGAAATGACAAAGTCTTTTTTAACTACAAATGATTCTTCTTAACTTTGATAAATCTTTGCCGATTGTTTCCTACCATTTACCAAAGCTGATGATAATAAATACAGTGAAGCAATATTATTAAATAAAGTTATTTCAAATGAAAAGAACAGAAAGCCAGAAAACCTAAATGATAACAGCATGATTGAAAAAGTAAAGTACAAATAATGGCACGAATTAAAATAGGTAATCCATCAAGTGTAAGCCATGTAAAGATACTTTGAAACATTGCAGGAATTATTCTATAAGCATTTAATGAGGTTGTGCTCATGCTGTTGGTCAGCAGGAATGTCTGACAACTTTCACAGTTGAAAATCTCATTTCTGTTCTGCCAGTCTTCACAGCAAGAATGCTCTTGTGTGCGGTTTTGGTGTCATTCCTGTGCTTTTGCCATTAAAACAAACAAACACAGAACCTTTTTACAGTAAAGTTGGTGATTTAGTTGATGAGAAAGATATGAATACTGTTTTACTTTCTTCTTATTTCATTTCACAAGTACACGGTTGCACCTAAGCGTGGGTTTGTATTTAAAACAAAAAACATGCAACGTAATGGAGCGTTACCTGCCATGGACCTTCTGGTCATGTCTGCTACTGTGAAAACCCAACAGCAATAAAGAAAGTGTGTGGCCCAACCAGCTTGTGGTCATGTTTACATGCTGCTGAAGGACAGTAACACAGAGGCAGCATCGCAAGGATTAAAGAAATAACCCATACAATCTTTGGGCCACTGCTTAATCCGCTCAAGTAAATACCTGACACTCCATTTCCAGCAAGGCCATCCAGAGCAGTGATGATGGCTGTTGTCAGCAATGGGGGTTAACTCCATCTGCTGAAGGACAGGTAGGGGTGATGAGGTGGCCATGGCCTCTTCTGTGTCCCTTACCTTCGGAGGAGAAGCTAATGCTGTCTGTAGAATGTTGCAGATTCACGATGAAGGCTGTAAATAGTGCTGAAGTCACACTGCAGCAAGAATGACAATGGATGCAATATGGAAATACTGCATGTTAAAGTACTTACTAAGGCTGTAGCCAACTTAAAATTTTATCAGTCAAAACAGATTCAACTATTCCTTTTTTTTAACTCTCATATATATCATCTAGCAATCTTAAACTCCATTGGCATGAGTTACAGTGATGATCTCGACCACAATAAATACAACAGAATCATGGGAACGTGTTTTTGAGCATTAACAAAATCTATGAAAGAAAGCTGCATGTGATGCAAATGGCTCTACCATAGACTGTATATAACTAGTGGACAGAGGACCTGTGACGTCACCCGTCGGTTTTTGAACTGCAGTTTTGAAGCCAGTAGTTTGCGATTTAGCTGTCGCCATGTTGGCCTTTTGGAGCCGGACGTGACCACGTTTGGACAAAAGGGGCGGAGATGCAGGAGCGTAAGGAGTCAAAGCCATCAGTGAGGGGTCATGGGTGAGCTAATGCTAAACTCTAGTAAAGTGCTAAACTTCATCTTCGGTGTTGTTAGTGTAACCTATTAACCACAACTACAGTCAAGCTGTCTGTCAGGACAAAAAAATGTGTTTTATCAAAGGAACATAAACTCTCAAAGTCTGACTCGGCAGGTGAGCGAGCTGTCATACCGACCTGTCAATCAAAGCCCAACACGGCAGACATTAAAGCCTTTTATTCAACCTGAGATGTCATTAACGGCGCAGTAGTTTAAAGATGGACCACCAGAACACTTATTAGAGGTTCCACATAAAACGAGTGACACTGGAATGACTCCTGGAAAAAAAATTATTTACTTAGTAATTTTAGAGAGAAGTTCAATGAAAGTCTATGGGACCCAGGGCTTTTTGATGCCAAGCCCAGTGGCCGTCAGCGGTGATACATCTTTAAGATGCTGCACATTGGCTTCATTTTGGAGCCGAGGTCCTTGACTCTTGGGCTCTACTCATCAACCCACAGCCAATTAAGGCCCGGCATCATGGTACTACTTCTAGGTGGGATTCGGACCTAGAGGCATTCAGCTACATGGGAGGTTTCTGTCCTCTCTGAGCTCACCTTGGAACACCTGTGTTACCGTTTGACAAGTGAATTACCCCAGCACAGCTAGGCACTTGACACCTCCCTGCTGCACCGGGTGAAATGCAAAATAAGAGTCATTCATTCAGAATCCAGCTTCTCTCATCAGTTCACCACCAGCACATACTGTCATGTGATTTTTTTTTTTTTTTGGTGTCAACTAGCCCTCCTAGAAATATATTTCAAATTCCCCATGTAATCTCAACACAATCACTACTGTTGGAAAAGTGTTGCTTCATACCATGGATATGTAGAATGTCAATGTTTCTGAACCAAATATACATTTTCACATATAGATTTCTACATCTGTGTATATCAACATTACTGTGTTTAAGTTAAACCAAACCCTGGCATATTACCCCAACCAAGTGCTACAAGTGTGTAAACATTATTACATATTTACACATTTAATTTCTGCAAAGTTTTATTTGTGGTTTTCAGAAAACACACACAGCATTTCATTTTTATTCAGTTTTTTTTCCTTTTTATTGTAATGCACTGACCGACATAAAAAAAGAAAGAAAAATAAAGAATGCTTGGCTTGAAGAATCACAGTCAGCTAAGGAGTCTCTGACAGATGATTTGAATCATTGACTTGCAGGGGGCAGCTCATAGTGGATACAGATTTTTCTGTATATAACCAGACAATTTGAAGATATTCACAAACAAAAGCCTGTTCAACAGCAGCAGTAATTTATTAGGATACCTTTTGCCTGACTTTGTTTATTTGGCCACCATTCAGTGTCTGCTGTGGCACAGTCGCCCTTAATTACTTGTCAAAGCATCAGGAACCGCAAGTGTTTCTCTTTCTCATTTATTCCGAAGCAATCGCAAATTCATATTCCCCTTGCGCTTTTTCAAAGCACAATCCAAATGCATTCAGAGATGGAAAAAGAAGGAATCTAAAAGGGTAGAAAATATCTTGAGTGGAAGCTTATAGCATGACATAAAAACACTTCTTACTCACCCACTGTGCTTCTCTAGAGACTTTTAAATCCTGCATTCAAACAGAGAAGCATCGCCACAAGCTTGGGGGTAGAGAGGGCTTTATAAACTCTGGATGCAGGAGCAATGCAGGCTCGTATTACTCTTCACAGTTGCTGCATTTATCCCCTAATTCCTGATTATTCTGCTGTGAGCTGCTAGGTGTGCTCAATTTACAAGAGAATAGAAGACAGATTTCATCCCTGGGGCTGCAGCAGCTAAATGCATTTCAACTTCTTCTTCTTCTTCTTCTTTTCTATTTTTTAATTAGAGCTTAAAAGTTTAACGGTAACTGCTCAACCATTTGGGGTAGTGCTGGTGATTATCATGGGCAAAGTATTTTAATAACAGATCATTTAGCATTTTTATTTGCACAATCCCAGTAAGGGGAGATGCCGAACATTAGCCCTTTAGGCAGCGTAAAACAGCAACTTTTAACTGTACAATTGTTCAGAAGACTCGCAGTGGCTTAGTTTAATAATCAGTGCACATTTCAAGTTTCCACAAAAGCAATCATCTAAATCATATTTTACAGTTTTGTAGTCAATTTTACATGCCAATTTTCTAACATCCACTGTTGGTTTTGATAATTTTCTCTTTGGTTTACGATTACAATATTTATAACCTCCTTGTAACCTCAGCAAATTTAAAATGTACATTCAACACATACATACAAAATGTACACATGCTAGGTGTGTTATCGTGTTGCATTAATATGCTATATTAGTCAACTTATCCACCAGAATAAAATGTTCCCTTTATACATTTCTGAATTATGGATACGTACTGTATAATCTCAGCATTTCTGAATCAAAAAAGACATTTCATATCTACATTTGCAGATAAGGATATATCCATGTTGTAGTGTTTGCAAATTAGTTTTGTTATAAACCTAACACCGCTTTACATTTCATGCCAACAAAATAATAATGATCAATTCGTGTAATTTCCAAGTGGTAAAAATGTTGATCATGAACATAAATATACATTGTTCACACAAAACATATTTTGTTTGTTTTCCACCAAAAGAACTTGATCAGAGTTAAGGAACGGTTAATTGCTCACAAAGCATTTGTTAATATTCAAACCAAACCACAATCTTTTCCTAAGCCTAAACCAAAACAATTGAATTGCCTTATCTTAAAAACTTACAACTAAACTTACTAAACTTGGGATATGAACTCTGCTCTCTGGTGGCAAAGTTCTGACTATTGAGGAAAGGGGGGAAAAAAAGTAGTAAATCCTTCAATGACGAATTACACTGAGATTATATATATCTGCGTTTTGCAGATATGTACAATGGCAGCATTTAATTCTTCAGCTGCGTTGTAATTAGGCCACCATCCTGTATGGACTCCCCAGTACACTGGAAAATAACTGAATGCTGACTCATAGAAAACAAGCAACTGATTTAGTAAAATTATTTCTCATTTAGTGCCTATCAAAGGATAAATCATGGGAAAATATTTGCTTTTTAAACGGTTTTACTTTGATTGCTTTCTCTATGGATTATCTGTCACAACACAGAACCATGTACAACACAGAACCATCGTAGTTACAGATGAAACTGTCACTAAAGTTGTGCCTTTTACCTTCAGGAAGTCTTTCTTTTTCTTCAGAAGAGTTTTATCTCCTAACAGCACAAAGCAGCTTCCTCTTAAGCTCTCATTAGAGCGGCATCTGGTTTTTGGCCAGATAAACGGTGAAGAAGAGCGATAGATTGAGGGATGGACGGGTGGGTGGGGTACCAACGGTGGGGACAATAAGTTATGTTTTATTGGCAAGGACTAATTCTTCATTCCTCTAATTGAAGAAGTAAGGCTGGAGATCAATACATTTCACAAGGCCGCCCTATTCTGGCATGCACTGACATTATAGCAAAGACGGGCTACACAAATAGATCTTTTATCAGCAACGGGGCTTAGTGTGTTTACAGCACATCCCTTATCTCTCAAACTCCCATCTGGCCTGGCGCAGGAATGCAATTATGTTTCCAATATTAACCCCTTTAGAGAATTAACCCCACACACCACTACTCTTTGAACAAATAAAAGTGGGTGAAGAACCTGCTGCCAGTGTTAAATGAGGAAATAAATAATGGATGCCGGCTTTGCCTCTCTCCCTCTGTGTGCCACTGATCCTACCCACCTGGAGGGCTTCTAAATAAGATCCTACGCTAGCTGAGCACAACACAGCAGTTCATTGATCCCCACCCTGTGGTAAGGCCTCTTCCCTCAGGTGGGCATGTGAAGGTTGAAGAGAAAGGGCATAAAAAAACTACACAGGAGTCAGACATAGAAATCCACAAGCATATACAGACAGTGAACAGATGAATGACTCACCTACCCTCCAGGAAGAGAACAGATCAAAAGAGTCAGCAGCTCGAATGTATACGTATATGTGTGTGCGACTCTGATGGTGTACTCCAAGGAAAATCAGCGTGGCATGTTCTCAAATTGCTGCCGAATGTATACCATTAATATGGTCTGTTTGTTTAATGGGGTCTACAGCAGATGGAGAGGCTTGCGTGTCAGACTGGGAGAAGATTGTGGAGGATAAAGTGAAAACACAGCCCACAGAGCACATGTACCTCGAAAGACAGTCACTCGTGCCATTTCCGACCAATTCCAAATGGAAGTGTACATACAGGCATTATATCTAGCTATAGAAATGCACGTTATTTTATCAGGTTAAGACAAAAAAAAATAAATAAAACAAGCTAAAATCAGTTACACAAACCAACTGAGGGGAGCTGGTGTGAATTGTCAAGATTGTCTAGAAGAAGTTTAAGTAATCAAGCAAGCGTCAATGAAAGACACCTATTATGACTTGTGAAAAATCCTATATGCAGGATTTGCGATGCGGCTGAGCTTTCTCCATGACTACAGAGCAGAACTCCATCCTGTGGGAATGTGAGATGTAGCTGACGACAGTAGAAGACTGAAAATACACTTTTTCTTACTGTTAACGATGCTACACCCATGCCAATTTCATTTCCCTTCAGTTAACATTTCTGACCTCACTGCTTGGAAAGGCAGTGTACTATATTTACAAAGACGGTGTCACGACCTACGGGTGACAGGAGACTTTACTTGGTCCGCACAAAGTGGCACTTTGCTGAGGGTTTTGTTTTCATTTACAGGTGCTCTGCTTCCGCCCTGCTGTTTGTCTGTGTGGGAGTTTGACACGCATAAAAAAGACCGGGGACTTCATGGAGCATTCTAATGCGCCGTGTAAACCCTGAAATCTACATTGCTTTGTTTGTCAGAATACATGGCCGTGGGCACCGATGGTAAATTCACAAATCTATACTGGAATGGCCACGAATGTTGTTTAAAGCTGGAAAGTATTCTCTTCTGTTTGAAGGCTGTCACTACTCTAGTATGAAAACGCGTGCTCATGATAATATTCCAACAGCTAATTAGCTAATGAATCATCTTTCTTCGAGCTTCAGGCATTGCAGGATATCTTCCATCTGGCAGATTATCAAATATCCTAATATTTTTTATTGTTATCAATCAATCATTGTCATCAACATGGGAAAAAAAAAAAATTGTGATCTTAGTTTTTGCCATATCACCTATCACTGTAGAGTTTAAAATGTGTACGGTATATTGTTTTACCGATGAGAGGAAATAAAAATGAGGAAATGATACCACGCGTAACAACAGGAACTATCATTAAGATTTATGTTGCAGTGTATCTGCCCACCTACTGTACTGTATGTTGTTGCAATATGGACACGAGCCTGAAGAGGCTAAGATGTGATGTTCACATGTGGAACAAAGCAGACATTCATGCAGAGCCTGTTACCTCTTCTGAAATGTATTTAAAAATGCGTTTCATAAAAAAATATTTATTTATTTATTATATGCTTTCAGCAAGATGTGCATAAAACAAAGCTGTCGTTTATCAAATATATATCTCTTTGAAATGGATGGTTTAGCTATGGTGACGCAGAAATGGCAGTGAAATTGGTCAGAAATGTACATTTTTTAATGTACGAATGCACCCTTCTCATTTATTAATAAGGCCTACAAACCTTCAAAGTAAAAAAGTACAGTATATTTGCTGAAAATGTATTCAAAACCTTCCAGTTTGCATGAAATATTTAATAACATAGGGCCAAATCCAGAAAGAATGGATTGTGCCCCCAAATAGGTTTGTAAATTGTCAAATTTGCTGTCACATTCTGCTCCACTTTAACATTGTCTAAACTACTGAGAAAATATTTTATCCTGACAACATGCCCAAACATGGCCATAAAGTTTTGCACCTGAGTGCAATTTGCCTTTGTTTTGCTGTCTGAGCTGCAGAGCTGTTTCTAGTGTTTTAGGCTTTTATCCCCATTTCAGCGTACAGTTTGTCCGTAACGAAAACTGCATAGAGCAAAAACCCTCAAATTAAATGTCTTTAATTAGCAGAGGTTCAAACAGAGCTCTCCACAATCACAATCCAACTTTCAGTGCAGTGCAGTTTATGGTGAATTCCACCCTTTGCAGGTGCTCTGCAAATTACGTGCTATACAGTATTTTTCTTTCATTTGCACCGGTTTAATGACCACAAAAGCCATTTTGTGGATCTGGCCTAAATTATACAGAGTGCAGCCATTGTGCTACATACTTTAATTTCAAATCAAGCCCAGATTCTGCTTATTGGATGACACAGTGCATTTCATTGAAATTGAAATTTTGTAAAATTGGGCATCATAATATCAGAAATTCCTGCATGGGCTGGAAATGTTGGCCTTTCTTGACTAGAAAACACAATTTTATAGCGGAAATCAAGTTGCTCCATGTCTCACACAAAGCTACATGTAAACAAATGTGCAGGTCACAGACTAGTCTACTCCAATTTGTTATCCTTTTAACTAGTGAACATATAGGCATTAAGACATATACAGTAGAAATGTGGTTTCACTATGCCTTCATTAGCCAAGTAATAAAAAACTAGCCAGCTCCATTAATCAAATCTGACTCAAGACTCAATGTGGATTTTGATTAAATATTGCCTGAATAAGAATAAGTGTTGAGCTATTTATCACAGTTATTTTTCTTGTTACTTGAGCACTAAGTTGACAGCTGATGGAGCAACAGCACACTTTTCAAACCATTCAAGCAAGTGGAACATAATTCTACTGCGTCTTTGTTTGCTTTGGTCAAACTGCACAGCAGTCATTTTCAGTTTAGTATATGAAGTGAATACAGTTGGCAGGGGACAGACAGATGGATATCTCCAACATGATGATACCCATATGTAGGCAGAGGTGCACAGTACATCTAAAGCAGAATCAAATCTGTTTATTTCTTTTCTTTTTTAAAAAAAAAAACATATCACTGCTATTACTAATTTACTGCTGTACTGACGGCTCACAGGTTGACTGTCCCATAGGAAAAACTCACGCTATTCCAGATGGCAAATCCACCCCCAACTGTCTTCAATTTCGTTGACAGGAGGAAGGTGTAACATATAAGAGGAAGAAATAATAAATTCATGCACAGCTGAATTCACAGAGTTTGATTCACACTTGAGTTATGGACTTGTTTTTGCTAATATATGTTGGGATTTAGACTTTGTAGACAGCACAGATGTAAAGTCACACTTACTAGAAACTGCTCATCCAATATGTCCTCAGGCCTAAACAACACCATAGGAAAGCATAAGTTATGCATATATGTTATTAGGCCCTAACCATAACAACATACGTGCAGGAAATGTGCGGATACAAACTACAATGCATTAAAAACACCTCCAGTTACGTGATGAACATTACAAAAATAAACACAGCATTTACCTTCGGTTTGAAACGGGATGTGAACACATATCTGTCCCCAACCGCCTCCTTCTGAGGATTGTCCCTATATTTAATGATGTCTCCTGTCCCTTTTTCTCTATTCCTGCACTTATTCATACGACCACAAGAGATTGTCAAATGCCCGCGAGGCCCTCTTACCCTGATTCATTTATTGACCCATATTGTCATTTTTTGTGGTGAGGTCAAGCTGGTGAATCTTGCAGGCCTTAGTGCTGCAACATGAAAGGAGTCTTATGAAACATCTGTTTCAATATATTTCTCCTTGAAGGAAGGATAAATTGTAGGTTACCTGAGAGACCTTCATATGTACAAAAGTAAAAACGCTGGCCTTCATCTTGCTAGGGGGCAGTCAGAGCTGACTAAAGCCTATAGCTAAAGCTGGAGAAAGCCATACATTCATCAAACACACCCACGCAAATACACAGCCTCACTTATGCACACCATTACTTCTGTATCCTCCAAGCAATGATTGGGTTGCATAGACTTGGACTCTAATTTAATGTAATTTCATTTATCACTCTGAATTAGATTTCATGTTGCTACTTAATAATTTAAATCCCCTGGAAAGCACTCTTGGCTTTCATCTCAGTTTCATGGAATACTGGGAGAAGATGGCCAGAGGTAAGAGTGGCCGTGATTTACTTTGTTGTGTGATACAGCCACTGTATGGAAACTGAACAATTTGCGTACCATAAATATAGTTCAGGATGACAAACGTTTTACGTCTGCATACACTTTACGGTATTAATATATCTGACGCCACTACCATCGATACACTTTACATTTCATAATTGTGAGTTGACTAACCTTTTAGCTTGATGACATTACAAGTCAGAGCAATGGAAGTGTGCAATTATGTTAGTACTCCTGTTAGATTAATTGGTTTTCACAATGCTTCCAAATGGCAAGTGTCACTGTATTTGGCAGAACTTAGTGTGAAAGTGCTGTTTCAGAGCTTATTACTGACATCTTCAGAAAGATGTCCTTCGTTTCGTTTTACTTCTTTTGTCTTAAGTGACCTGCTCAGCTTTCTCCATGAGTATCGTCGTAAGTTACTCACTTTTCATGGAGTTACAAGTCACTCAAAAAAGAAAAAAACAGACCTACAGTATATTAAAGATTTTTGACAAAGTTCAGATTACGTTTTCTTTACTGTAATAAGTAACGCTGTCGAAATGATAGTGCAGTTTACTGAATGATAGTGTTAACTTCTAAGTGACTGTTAAACCTTAGATATTCAGACCTTAGATGAGAAGAAATAGAAGACTGTGTAATGTGATAGATAGATAGATAGATAGATAGATAGATAGATAGATAGATAGATAGATAGATAGATAGATAGATAGAT
>JAPQRN010000019.1:1106006-1119613 GCA_037367275.1 Coranthus polyacanthus | reverse complement strand
GATAGATAGATAGATAGATAGATAGATAGATAGATAGATAGATAGATAGATAGATAGATAGATAGATAGATAGAATTTAATAATAAGCACAGGAACCACTCAGTCATGCTAAGATGAGTGCTTTGAAATAATAAATTACAAAATGCAAATAAGGAGAAGATTAGTCTGTGTTTATGGGTGGCATTTAATTTTAATTGGTTCATTATTTCTGGAAATTGCATTTTTAAACTCTCCCGACTGCTGCAGCTGTGCTTGGTGCCGCATCAAGGGAGTAAAGGCTACAGGTCGAGAGTAACCCTCTTTACAAACCAGGCTGCTTCATACAAAATAACACCCCGTGATTTGGAAAGCCTTTTCTTTCAGGTGACACCACTAAGGAAATACACGGGAGAGTAAATTCGACTTCAGAGGAAACAGAATTATTTAGCTCAGGCCACTAATTGTTGCTCATTGCTGGCAGCAGTCCCCTTTAATGCATCTGGAAAGGTTACTGTGTCAACACTTGTCACTCTTTTTGACGAGCACTGAAATGGCACCACAGAAGTGAAGGATGTTAAACACACCCAATCCGCCGGAAACATTTCCTGATAACAACCGTGTTTACAGAACGTTGTCCACCCATTGCTGTTGTAAGTGTGACTTTTCTCGAGAGTCTACTGAAAAATGTATGAGGGAACACCTTTCGGTTGCTTGTTTGACAATTTCGTATGCACATAACATAGATTAAAGCTCCGCCATTAACCCACCAGGCATTTTACTATACCAAATAATGAACAAATGTTGCATTAGTAGTGGGACGTCGTGATTTTTTTCTCATTTTAAAACTATTTACATCCATTTTAATAGCACTTCATGAAGCAAACACGTTGAAAAGAAGTTGCCGAAGTCATTTGATGTACATCTGATGTCACGCATCATGCATCTCTCTGTTTTAGTGGAGTTTCCGGACATTATACAGTAATCCAAGTAAGGATTTAGATCAGAATACAAAAAAAAAAAACTATACCATGGCTTGCAGGGGATCTTTCTTTTTTTACACTTTTTTGTAGTAAATGACACATGTACATGTAAATGTACATTTACTGAAGCATTCGATCGTTGAAGCACTTTTATCATTATTGCTGTTAATAACAATATGAATAAGCAAACAGCTGAAAATGATCAGCTGTGTCTTTCAGCATCATGGATGTGTGGAGAGATTTATGCTGTTTATTCTGGTAATAATAGCAGTACATTTTATTCCTGATGGGAAATAAATGTACTTTATTTTCTGTTTTACAAAGGCGAGAAGGCAGTAGCGTCAGTGCTAATATTTGTAGTATAACCCCTTGCTGGCTCTGGTTGATTTTCAGAGTTGATTGGTTTAGATTTTTTTTTTTTTGGTAAATGCAGAATTTGTGACGCCTTGTTTTCTTCTTGATACATCTGTACGCTGACTACTAAACAGAGAAGTGAGTAGTCACGATTGAGTGTGTAGCCTGAGTGGGAAAGTTTGCTCATCTTCTGTTCTGTTTTACAGTGGCTGATTTATTTTTTATTGAATTTTAATTTTCAGTTTTACAGGTACGACACATGTAGACATTGTTATATAAAAAGAATGCAACTGATGCAACTGAATTTACAGACCTTGTCCCAGGGTAGGCTTTAAATTTAGCATCAGTAGGGTTATTCTTTTTTCTGATTGTTAAGTTAAAGTGAGTTACGTTTATGATCATATGCCACCCCAATGGCAATGGCAAGAATGCAAGTCGGTATCTTTAATAAAGCTGATTAGTGATGAATCACCCTCGTGAATCATATGTCAATATAGTCACATTTTACACACCGTCCATGACAATGAAGACGAAGACAGAATGTAAAGAAAATATTTTAGAGACCCTCCAAAGTTTCACAATTCAAGTTGTCAGGGGGTTCACGTCTCATTAAGTGGAGCCAAACTCCCCCTTGTTCACTGCAGTTCCCACTCCATTACGAAGTACTCGCAAGGCATATCTGCAACATTTTGAGACATTTTAGAAAAGGCCACATCCTCAGAAAATGTCACAAATAATAATAAAAAAATAAATAAAAACAACAAACAGGATTCAGACAGGACATTCGGACCAGTTTAGTCTTGTATTTATCAGTTATATAATCTGAAAATAGTTGCAATTTATGGCAAGGACATTGTACTGCGATGCTGAGTCTGTGCGGTATCTTCAGTCAGGGGTTTGTCAGAGAAAAGCAACAGAATATATATTAAAATATACGTAGGCCTTGTGATATGGTATGAGCCAGAGTAACCTTTGTTTTACTTGTTTGACATTTCTGCTTTATTAGTGGCCATGACATTACAGATCCCAGAACAACAAGTGTGGCAGAAAGGTTAGTGATACAGCGCAAGTGGGATTCAAACAGAAGTGCATTTCTCCGAATTCAATGATATTACACACACAATACATGCTTGGTGGTCGTCGAGAGATGATACATAAAATAAAAATATGCATATCAGATGCTGTTGGAGATGTGCATATCAGACAGCTCTCCTGGGATCATTTACTGTCATCAGCAACGAGGGTAAACTGAACCCTGGGATGCTGCTGTGAACTGCATGTGTCTCGTTGTGTTCAGTATAGAGCCGCTGCTGCCTATAAAATGTCAGTGCACCCTCATAGATGACTGGTTTTCATCAGGATAAGGCTTGATCCAGAGATAAAGTGCCCCTCCTTATCGGCCATGACAGTTTTCGCTTGTTCTATCACACACAAAGCGTAGGCGCACATCGTTCCGTTCACAGGACTCCCCGCTGGCATCAATAGCAGCAGGATTTTTGAGCTGGATTTCACCGGTCTCAGGCTTGTGAGCAGCGATCCCTGATGCAAAGCTGTCTTATCTGACAAGTGTGGAAGTGTGTATGTAAGGGTGTGTTTACAGTATGTGTTTCTGTGTATGTATTTATGTGTATACAGGGTGTGTGCTCGTCAGTCTGCTTGACTACACAGTCGCTAGTTATCACAAATCAAAAGCATTACAGTACCTTCCACCACCCCACCCCCCCCTCTGTAACCCTTCCCTTCAAGCCATCCATCCTTGCACCCATCTATCCAGTGCTAGCACTCCATCATACCCGTCTCTTTCTTCTCATCCTTCATCCAGAGCTCAGAGCTCAGACTCCTGGGGAGATTATGTCTGCCTTTCAGCCACTATGTTCTGATAGGTTAGAGCCTGGTTTCATTTTTTTTTTTTTTTTTCTTTTATCTCTCTGCACATATGAAATCTGACATGATTGGCACTCGTCTCAAGTTGTGATTGCCGTGCTCTGTGCAGATTTTGTGGGGGAGTCACTTCTTAGACTTCGATACAGAGGGAAAGCTTAGCTGACTGTCGCTGCGAAGAAGGTGCGGCAAGCAGTCAACGCCTCTTTATCGGTAAACGCAGGCATTCTCTCGTCTCCAAAATGTCTCCACCGAGATGTCTTCTATTGCTGAGTCATAATGAAATAAGGGTTCACCGCTGCTACAACTCAACTTGAAAGAAATCTCACTAAATGACTCAGTTCCTTTAGGAATGGAAAGAAAACATCTATTTTAATTTAATTGATCTGGTTTTTATTGACTTAATTTGTGCAGGAAGATTTGTGTAACGAGTGGGCAAGGCAAGATCTGAACCCTGGCCAAAGGTGGGCATGACTAATAGCTCAACTTAAATTTCACCCATTACTGCATACACTTTACAATCAAGGGACATCTCTTTCTTCATTACTGTAATGCTGCTACACTTCAGGACTGTCTCATTACTTCTTGCTGATGGCCTTCCTCCATTTGAATTTTTAACCAAGCAGAATTAGTTAATGTTGTACACAGTCAGTACTAACTGTTCCATAATATCCTTGTATAGTTCAATTTCAGATCATTTCCGAGGTGTGTTTGCTAATAAACTGTGAGAGTGCACTGCGGTGGTCACCACAATGGTTACATTTGGGAAAGTTGTAACAGCAGTCTATTTTAATCAGTCATTGCATTGTCTATATTCTTATACAATTATCACATCATCTGACGTATATTGATGTTATGCCATTTCATTCTAATCCAGTAGTTGCAAGTTATGCTGAAGTTGGTAAAGAGGATATGATACCATTAACAGTCGACCAAATTAAATGGGCCGTTATGAATAAAATATGGGTTTGACCATTGTTGGAAACACATAACATAAGTCAAAAAATATATAACACAGAACACAGATTTAGATAGTTATTATATTTGGATTATTATTTCTCCTGGTACAGTAAATGGACTGCAATGACGATGAATTACATTACCTAAACATATTTTTAATATAAATTCAAATAGAATGTTTTTTCACCCACATAAAATGAACGTAATTGTTACTGAAACATAGAACTCGGTACCTACACTTAGGTTCACTTGTTTTCACACCGATATTTCATTCGCCCTGATCCACATCAATTAACGAGTTTGTGAGGCATTTCCTCCTTGGTTTGGTTTCTTCTTACACAGAGAAAAAAAATCTGAGCAAACCAAAATGCATCAGTACAAATCATGTGAGAGTGTTCCTTTCTCTTATTTGCCAAAAGTGTTTGGGGCAAGAGCAAGAAAGTAAATACAAAAGAAAGTTCAGGGATCTGGACTAGTGCAGATTTCTGTGAGAGAAACATGAGTTAGGGAGCTCGGTTCATTCTCTATCTAGCTGCTACAATATTTGTGCTCCACTGCATCCCAGACTGCAAAGCACACCTGGCTACAGGAGCTGTTTAACCTCACAAAGGGAGAACACACTACAGTTTGATCCAAATGGACTAAAGACTGCAGGTGTGAAAGCACCCTTAATATCCAAATCCCCCATTGCTCTGACATCTGACTGGCGACATAGTTTCATGTAGGTTGGCAAGCAATTAAGGATGTTACTTTATTTCAAAAACGGTGCCGCTCATTTTTTGTCATTCTCTGCAGCTGAAGACGGGACTATACAAAGCTGTCACAACTGTCATTTATCTGCCGGAGTCATATTAAACAACCGTTCCTCTAGTGGGTTCTTGTCCAGCCAAAGTAGTTGTGGGCACTAAATGATGAGGCGCAGACAAGAGTCACACATTAAAAGATGTTTTTAATTTGGATTCAGACACGAGGGATCTCACAGCACAAATGTGGAACATACTGTGTTTTTCACTCCTACGTTGCCAGCGTAGAACTTGAAAAGGAGGAGCAGCTTGCTGCTATTGTACGTGAGGGAAACACTGAACTAATGCAAGTGTAAACCACTCAATAACCACAGTCAGAAACATTAGATGCATGTGTCCATAGTTGTTAATTACGATGAGTCACTATTATGAAATGATTCTCAAAATGTACTGTATCTTAACGTGTTCATCTGGTCGGAGCGCTTCTGACACGCCCAGAATTCACGAGCTTTGATGACAGATATGTGCAAGTACACAGAACGCTTGATTTCAAAAAAAAAAAAAAAAGATTGCAGTGGGTAAAATCCTCTTTTACTGATGTTCCGAAAGTGTGAGTTCCTCAAATTAGGAATATATCCACTGAGGTTTTGAGAGATAATTTGTAGAATAATAACTCTATCATGAGGTTTTACATGAACTATTTCCATTTACTTTTTAGATATCATCAGCCTACAGCAGAAGCCAATCTGTCTGAAGTGAGCAAACTGATTAAGTAGAGTGATAATTGAGTGTTCACAATGACGAAGTACCAGTAAACAGTTTGTCGAATCATATCCAGCAGCAAACTTTTTATTTCCGTACCCCTTAATGTGCCAAGCTTCTGATCCACATCTGCTAATTGGTGCATATTTGCTATTGGGTAAATACTTACACATTGATGAGATATTTTAACATAACAGATGGCTTTATTCTACACATGTCAGTAGTTCACAGGGTTCGCCATTCTGGTGTTGAAAGCAGTTTCATTATTCTAATCTGAATAAAACAATATGGTTGGAGAACATGAAATAATAAAATTGCCAATAGTGTTGCTGGGGGGCCATGAAGAACTTCCTTTTATTCACATTTACAACAAATGAGAATTTCTCTTTTGTTTTCCTTTTAGAGCTTCCTGCATGTAACCGGACTTCAATGAATTCAGACTTAGCAAGTCTAACAAATGAAAATCACTGTAATTTCCACCCTTATGTGTCCTTTCCTACAAGACCGCTCAAATCTCTCTGAATACCTGACTGTCGGAAATGACTGCTGTCTGCAGGGATCTATGACTCACCCTCATCTTCTGGGAAACAGACAAGTTGAGAAACCAAGAAAGGTTTCAAGCCCATTCAAGCCAGTGATTTTTGATATTATATATATATATAGATAGATAGATAGATAGATAGATAGATAGATAGATAGATAGATAGATAGATAGATAGATAGATAGATAGATATACATTATCTACATATGTATATCATAGTACTGAAGTTATCCACTTATTTCACAACAGCAGGCATACATGCACACAGCACTATATTGTAGTACAGCTTAATGGTGTGTTGTTAATGGTAAGGGCATCAATTCCTCTTCCAAATGTGTAAAAAATAAATGCAATTAGTTATACAGTACACACCCAATTTGCGTTTGAGAAACGTAAGGCATAGTTTGCTTTGCAAGATGGGCTTGTACCATGTAAAGTTAGTAGCCAATCCAGTTTTTTTTATCCTTCTGGCTCACTAGCTAGTTTATTTGTGAAGCAGATGAGATGTAGCTCCCTTTAATGCAAAGTGGAAACAGTGCAGGCTTTAGGAGTGAGTGAATAAGCGAGTTTCATTTTGAATAGCACCACAAATATATATTTTTTTCCATTGCAGATTCCACATTGTGAGATTACTTCAAAAATCGATTTAGTGAAATTTCACAATAATAAACAACCTCCTCCTCAAGTTTTTGAATACAAATTGCACAAAATTGCATCATTATATTATCTTTTTAAGGGAAGGACCTCTATTTCCTCTGCTGTAATTGTGTCCCCAGAATTTTTTTGAAATACCTTAAAATTACGAGAAAAAAGTCAAATGTGGTCAGATATTGAAAACTGAAGCAAATACCAAAACAATGCTCAAAATGTACATCAGGCACTCTGTGTGTTGTCATGTGTCAGACTTCGCACACTTTCTATCTCAGTGTGAAACAATGAAACAAGACAGTCCATAGCAGGAGAGTTCATAGTGGGAGACAGACAGACAAGGGAACAGAGCGAAACGGTACGAGAAGCTTACTGGCAGTAATGGTAGTGCCAGATGGGAGAGGGAAGAGCTGCCCAGGAGAGGCGCCAGTAAGCAGAGACAAGTGGTGCCAGCCCAACTGTGTCTAACAGGAGGTCCAGCTATTTAATCAAACCCAACACTGAAACCGCACAAGTGCCAGATGCAATTCAAATCCTTATATAACCCAAACGCCAATTAGTTTTATATAGATTTCCCACCACACCCTCTGTCAAAGATGTTAAAATAGCTGCTGCTTATTATCGTTTGTGAAATAAACTGAACCTTCATAGGACTGGAGACAGGAGAGATGTGACGGATTGCAGAATTATAAGATGCTGGCTGATAGGATCCAGACAGAAAGCTGAGTGGAAGATGAGCGCAAGGAAATGTAAATTCACTCTATATTTACACAGCAGGCACTTGTTACGTTACGTGGGACGTTTCAACATTTGTCCTTCACTTAATCCAAAACTGACTTGCAGCTGGTTGTGCCGTCTGTCCAAACATTTTGTCATTTGGGTGATTGAACTTCCAATCCTCTTCTACTCACATACACACACCTAGTGAAGACACCTAATGCTCACTAATAACAAGACTATTGCTCAAAATGTCAAGGTATCCTTTTGAGATAGGGGGTGGAATTATCATGTGGTGCTCTGTGAGGACCGTCCAAGAAAGGAGGAGATGGCTAGTTTGAACAAGAAATAGCTGGAAATACCTTGATTAAATTCAGAGGTGTGAGATTTTCATCAGCGTGATATGACTCAGTGGGGGTGTCGGGGTAATAGTAAGGGCTGGGAGTCTCTCCTGTTGACAGAAAGGACACACTGCTTGTCAGCAAAGTCATCTTTTCCGTGCACAACATCTGCACTGATTTGGTGCTGCACTGTAAGCAGGCCATTAATCTAAACCAGGACCACTCCTTATCATGCTGAGACTGACAGGCACACTCACACTGTGTACAGAGAATGAAAAATAGATACACTTTTTTCCCCCTTCTCTGCATTTGTCTCAGTGAATCTCTCTTTTTGTACCACATTCTTATCAAGCACTACCTCCTTCTGGTTCTACGAGGTCATTTGGATTTGACACGCTTTTTTTGAATCCAGCTCTCTTATGCAGTGTGACACTGGAATACCTCTCCTGGAAATAGCACTTTGCCTCTTGACCCTCTTTTTGAGGCACTGCAGACTCGGCATTGGATCGATGCACAGTGGTGCTGATGCTGTGGCATTTCCACAGGGAGATGGATGCTGTGGGGTCCATAAGGCAACATAGTGACATTTACATAAGGAAGAATAGATGCTGTTGGGCCAGTAAGGAAAGGAAAAAAAGGTAGAAGAGGAACAGCGGCACAGCGGTTATCACCCCATCCTCACTGATGCTCCTTGACAGTCATTTTGCCCCTCCTGCTGTGGTACAGAGATGGTACATGAAATATTTTCTTTACACCATCTGCAACTTTAGCCAGCAAACGAACTGAGGTGATGACATATGTCAGAGCACTGCATCCAGCATGGGAGGGAGGTTAATGAATAGATTTAAATAAGGATTTTTTTTTTTTTTTTTTGGAACAGCAAGGTGATTCAGACCTAAGCTGCCTGCCGCCTTGAGCACAGTGGGTATTTATAAAGGAGGACAGGATGTGCAGAGAGATTCTGAGCACAGCAGAACTCAAAGCTGAGCCAGCCAATCTTGAAGTTATTCAATCAAAAATGAGTACATTTCATATTATGAGTACCATATTGAATGTGGGCCAAGATGTGCTGCCCACAGAGAATGTTTCAAAAGCTCAGGAAATTATTACTAAAATGTACTATATGTCAGAGCAACCTGCTGCAGAGAGCTCCAGATAGCAGGCTCTACCTCTTAAGCAAAGTTTTGTATTTCGTCCAAAAAAAAAAAGTACAAGCTTGCAATTTGTTTTACCAGCTAATATGTCATAATTATTCTCATCCTTATTTCAATGGCTAAATTCCCTCTGAATTAAATTTCAATGCATCGATTACATAGTCAGAGTTGATTGCACAGTTAAGTCTTTCATAGTTAATTAGAGTTTTTCCAGATACAATGGGCTCAATCAGAAACTTTTCTTTTAAAAATGTACTGGGTAAGAGCAATAAGACTTTATAGGATTATAGGATTTGAGGCATTCCATGCTCAAGGATTTTTCCAAATTGCACCATGGAAACCAAAACCACCGCTAAATATCAATCCAATATGTGAGGATCATTCTTATTTTCTGATCACAAAAATCCTCACATGTGGGAGTTTATTGGAAGGAGTGCTTACCGTAAAATCACCAATACTCCTTCTAATCCAAGATTATATTTGTTATAAATGGATTGAAAGGGAACTCCAGTGGAGTTCCGATATTGCAGTTGAATTAATCCTTGTCTTTATACGTATGGTGGAATCAAAGTAGTCAAAGTAAGCATGGTTAGGATGACCAGTGACTGGTAAAATCTGTCATGACTTGAAATTGATTTGTATTGTAAAAAAGTACTGGAAATTGATTTACCAACAACTCAGGACTCAACTTTGACTGCTGACTTGATTTGAATCACATCATCTACACCAGAGGAAGATCGCAAATAACATGCTGCATCATTATCATGTAAACAATTATAACACACTCATAATGTGTTGATAATTTCGTATGAGCTGTGCATCCGCTAAGAGAAAGTATATCCCAACAAAAGAGCTGCCTGTGCAATCCACCATTCAGTTCTAATTAGTTCACAAGCTTATAATGTACTTGTCTTTCTGGCTGAGGTTTTAACACATCACTGAGTCCAGTTGGCTGTTTTTTATCATTGAATGGTCTCATCAGCTCAATATTTCACTAAGCTTCTAAAGCAGCGCAGCAGGGATTTTTTTTTTTTCAAATTGAAAAACCCTAATCTGTGCCAGGGAGAATTTCCATATCTGCTTCTCTGTTGATTCAGAAGCTGCTTGCCCTGTCTCTGAACTGGCCAGTGAGTGTAGGATTCTAGCATTGCTTCAGTGTAGGCAGGCAGGGGGCTGGTTTTGATGCTGGCAAACTTCTTGTTGCATCAGTGTTTCCTCTATTTGAAGTTTCCTACTGTTAATGGTTCTCAACCTGGGGGTCCCGACCCCCAGGTTGAGAACTACTGCATGTGAGACGTCATAGTTTTATGTAAGTCGCTGCATGATCATATTAGTACTAAGTTACAGGGTTGCCAGATGATTGTGGAGAAAAAAAAAAAAAAAATTTAAAAATAAAATAATTGTGGACTAGGGAATGGCCTGTACCAGTGTGAGAGTCAAAACAGCTACATTCACATTGCGCATGTTTGCTTGGTTAGAAATGAATAAAGGCAGTCAAGGATTAGAGAGGTCATGTTCGAGATGGCATTCCTGTCACACGAATGACAACGTGAAGTATCGGAAAAACAATATCCTCTACAGCTGAAAAAAAAGAAAAAAAAACATACATAAAAGGTGTTTCTTTGAGCCCCCGTGACTTTTAGCCTCAATGAGTTTAATGTACATTGACAGAAAAGTTGCAATTGTGGCCACTATATGCAAATCAACGACAACGTACTGTATAATAAGGAAAAAGGTAAAAGTGTGTGTCTGTGGAACGATAAGGAGACTGCAACAGTCTCAAGAAACATAAGAACCATATTAGATGGAAAACACCAATGAAATGCCACCATGTAGGAAGAAATGCTGCAGCAAGAAATGTTAGACAAAGGCTTTGACAAAATTAAAAGGGTTTGAAATAACTCTACGAACAGCAGAAGGTTTGTGGAGCAACATCTGTCAGCTGCCTGACAGAACATGTACCTTATCTCTCTCAGCTCTTCAATTATCAGCTCACGAAGGCTACGTTATTGAATGAGATATTACATCTAACAGGCAACATTTGGTGATGATGATGAAGAACCAGCTCCTAATATTTGCAGTAGTGGATGGAAACACACATTTGCTTTTGCAAATTTTATGAAAATTTGGTTAAAATTTTCAATATATTTGGATGGAAACCTGCCTATTGATATATGTATCTGTGATTTGCATAAACCTACAATGGCCACATTTTATTTTGGTGAATGGGTTGGGGAGTTGACTTTTAAAATGCATTGGCAACATTTTAGTCTGGAGAATGGGTTTGAAGTTGACATCTAAAATGCAAAGACCTTATCTTTGCCATCATGCTCCATAAATCACTAAACCAGTGGGACAATGTGCAGGTCTCCGGTATCTATGAACAAAATCACCTATTTCTGCTCAAACTGAACATCTGGGTCTAGAAGGCTGTTCTTAGAGAATAAAAACATATCACACCTTTATAACTGTGCTGAGACTGCAGTGAGGGGTCTATTGAAAAGCTGTTTCTCTGTGCCGTGTGACACATAACATCTGCAAGTCATCCGACACATTGCAGAATTATATCTCCTTTCTCCAGAGATGAGTTGTGCCCTGAAGACAAACTGCAGTGATGAATCTCTATAATTGTCTCCCTCCTTCACAGTTGCTGTAGAAGTGGGGGCCCTGTTTCTCGCAACGCAAGCAAAAGTAGCCACATCTGTTTGGGAGAATGTAGCAGCAGTTTTCCTCTAAAGGCGGAGGATTACTGGTCAACGCCAAGCACGCACGCCTGGTTACCTGAGAGTTGATATGTTTTCAGGTAAATGTGCTCTTCTTTTATTGCAAAATATTGCAGTTATTTGAAAAGGTATGGGTGCTGAGTACAGACATGGTTGTAAGGACTAGTCGTGCTTGCAAAACAGATACAAGTTGTGCAACAGACCAAGTTGCATCGCTGACTCCCACTTTTATTTTTGTTTCAACGTTCAAATGACATGCATCATGCGTTCTGATTGAGGCTATCACCAACCTTGTCTCCAACAAATTTAACAACTCAAGTCGTTCATTCACGGGAAGTAGTCTGCAGTCTAGTCATCCTACACCATTTCTGTAGCAAAACAATGTCTGTGACATTGATCTGTATTGCACAATAAGACAGGCCTGCTTGTTTATTTGTGGTGTTTTCTTTGCGGGGATTAAATTAAGGTTTGCGTCCAACAGGTGCCACCCAAGATGGCAGCGACTGTTTTTTTTCCCCCTATTCCAGAATAATGGATGCAACCAGACCTGTCTTCAGCACTGGCTCAGGATTAAAGCTAAGTGTGGATGTGGATATAGAACTGGGTATATAGGGGTTTATGTTTATATCCATGTTTTGTTGGAGCCAGTGAGCACATCTAGGTATAGACCAGAGTTTGCTTTCAAAGTTACAAAAAATAATTTATAATATAAAATAGAGGAAAGAATTATCTAATTTAATGATTCACTTTATATATTGTACTTATGTACTTATTATTGTATCTTATAAATGTAATACATTAAAAGAAACGTTGTCAACGTTGATATTTTACGCATCTTCTCCTCTTTGGTTTGAACGTGCTATAGCCAACTTTGTGAGATAAGGTTTGCTAAGAAGACAAACACACACCTCCAACATTCATTTGGTTTCAGCTGGGAAATATGATTGCCGGTGACACCTCCTGTGACGTAGCAGCCTGCTAGCAGGTGCTTTGGGCTCCTTGCCCACTCTCTGAACTGGCCACAGAGGAATATCTGTCAGGCCTGGTTACTGGCGTTGCTATCTATTCCAGGGACTCTATGTGTATTTTGGGGCTCAGTAGAGAAAGAGTGTGGATTTTTTTATGCTGTGTTTGTGCATATTTGATAGAGAGAGAGAGAAATCCGTGTGTCAGAGAGTAGGCACGACATTGAAAAAGGAAAAACATGTAGTCACAAGGGGAGGACCACCTTCTCAGAGCTTCTGCTCTGCAGATGTGTGTTGGAAGACTTGAATTGGCTCTCATTTAAAGAGATAACACGTCTCACATGCTCTGGTTGCACAACAGGGTTTATGCAGAAAAGCCATAGTGTTGATGTCTCGTCTGATTTCTTATCTTTGGTATATCACTTTTTAAAATGCTTAAGCGCTGTGTTGAGTATTCACAGTTATATTTTAGCTACGCAGATATGTGCAAACAGTGACTCAACTCAGTTTTGACCGGGTGAACACAAACTAACAAAAGCTTTGAGCAAAATTTTCAAAATGTGTGACGAAGTTTTTCAGGAAATGAATATGTCGGCATTTGAGGTTTATACTAAATGTATGTTTTTAGGGTTACCAAGTAATCGTGAGCCTTGCAGTGGCTCAAGTGACTTTTATAATGTACAAAACTCATAATGAACAACCAAGGAATTATTTTGAAAACAATCATGTTAATATAACAGTTTGATGGTGATTGATACCACTACACTACACACTACAAAATAGGTGGCTCTAATATTTAAGATTTATGTGTTTTAACTGAAAAAAGTATTTCTATCCATTTGGATTACACCGCAACAA
>JAPQRN010000019.1:1046211-1057213 GCA_037367275.1 Coranthus polyacanthus | reverse complement strand
AAATAAAACGTTTTTCCTTTTATTCCTGCGGTATCTGTGGGAGACAAATGCAGTATCGTTCAAGTTAGGTTGACACCACTGCTAAATATATATTAAAAAAATGTAAAAAATCAACATTTTAACCCTTTAATGCGCCCCTTGGACGTACCCTGGGACCATATTATACACAGTTTTATGAGGTCACACATTTCCTTCTGCTCTGACTATTTGATGCAACATTGGGCACGCAGCCACATTTTAATGAACACAAGACAATGATTGATTTTTCTTGGGTTATTTGTTTTTGTGTCATTGAGCAATATCTGTATCCTGAGATATGAAAGCATAGCATGGACAGCAAGAAATGTAAAGCTCTCCATTTAAAAACAAAGACAATCAAATAGCATAAATGCACTTAGTTTTACTAATACAACATTCTCCAAACTTACAAGCAGTAAGTTTCATTTGTATCCTGATCTATGTTTAAGGATTTATTGTTGTGCGAGATGAGGCATGAACTAGTCTCGAATTCAAATATTCGAGACTAGTTCATTTTGTAACTCTGAATAAGGAGAACTGTGCCCCTGGCATTTCAATACTGTCAAACATAAGGACATTTACAGTGACATTTACAAACATTTAATATTACAATACAAAACAGGAGAGTATTGCTGAGGATGGTTGACTGAAACTCTGATCTCTTGTGGTACATGCCCATCCAGACACAGATACAGAGTGCTGCTTAATGGTGATTTTTTTATTTTTATTTTTTTGTAAATATAATACCAGTGACATAGCTTGTTGTGGATTGAACCTGGGTTTGGGTGTAGAAAGTTTCTAAAAGTTTCTGACTTTTTTTTTTTGAATGTTATTTTAGTAACGCTAAATTAAATGAATTTATCAAGAAATCTGTAACTAGTGCCGGGTATGTTTGCATTTTTTTGTGTTTTTTTTTTCAAAAGAACCGATCTTTTGGGTGAAAGAACTGCTCTGAATCGCTTCCTGAAACCATCTGTTCGTTTCTCAGCTCGACTGAGCTCTCAGTCAGTTGTGAGGGAAAGTGCAGTCACTGAGAAAATGATTCAAGTCACCGATTCATTCGTTGGGACACACTCGCACTCGCATGGAGGCAATTCTTTTCTTCGAGCTAATGGCTAATGTAGCACAGCACTGCCCAGTCTGGCAACACTGTGCACACTGTGCAGGTTCAGGGCAGAATAATTTGGTGAGCAAATCGTTTGAACCGAATGATTCAGTGCACTGAAAATAACAGCCTTTTCCATCACTATTGTTAACGGTATCGGGAATAACAATAAATACTGATTATGTATTAATTGGATTCATGATCTCCGCATACACATTATTGTGTATAAATACATAAGCACCTCGTCAGATTGGCCTGTCTGTTCTCTTTGTGAGTCATTTTATTATTCTTATTCTTTATCGACCATTTCCAGTCTCAACTGAACATTTGTTTTGCTTCTCGGTGGTTGTTTATTGTTTTATCTTCGCTGGAATGTTCCCAGACACTATGTTTATACGAACAGGCACTTTTACTTTTGCTCTCATGATGCTCTCTACCTTCTGTTTGTCTCAGAGAGCAACACATAAATAAACCGCTAATTCCAGCCGAGTCCACCGAAATTCTTTGAAGTCACTGACGAAGAGTCCTCCAAAAATTTGAGAGACACATCATCTCATAAATACTTTAAGAAGAAATCACCAAGGTATCAGACATTAGACCAGTGGGTGGGAATTTACTATTAGTGAGATTCAGTTGGGTATGTGATGGCATTAACTACAATATTTCAAAGAAAAAAGATACATCAAAGTGCTTTCTGGCTCTTCAGTTAAAATGAACATAGTGGCACTCAAATTTTACGGAAATATCTATCAAAACCATCTCCTTTTTCCTCTTGAACTGCATAGCCAGAGGAAATGAAGCCATTAGAGGGTCCTATCACAAAAAACAAATGTCATCAGTAGTTTCATCTTCTGGTGCAAGAGTAATGCATTCCTTAACAACACAACAAGAAGTGTTTACTAGATAACAGGGAGGAAGAAAATAATAAAACTTGAATAAATTAGATATTGGCTTGGGCAGTCGATACACATTTGTGGCCAGCCTGACACGGCAATAATTATGCTTTTGATTGTTTTTTCTTCTCTTTACTCACTTAACATACCTGACAGAGCGAGAGTTGCGCTTGGAGCTGAAATAATTTTCATCGTCTGTTGGAATTAATAATAAATTCAAGCTGCAACTAAGTCTTCTTTGTATTGCCAGTATATTGAAAATTCCGCCGCCCTGAAAGACTATAGCATGGTGATATTTGATCGAAGACAGTTTTTCTTCCTTTTTTTTTTTTTTTTTTTTTTTCCTCCACCCAACTTAAAAGGGTAGTGAATGAATTCTCAACCCCTCTGTCTTCTTGCAGTGTTATCACACCCTGCTGAAATAAGGCCATCTTAGCAGCTCACACGGAGTGAATTGTGGATTGTATATAATTACTGATTCCTACTGGAATATTTCATACTGAGCAAGATAAATTAAATGATAAGAATCTCAGTCTTCTTAGTGCTTATTTTCTCCTCCACTGTGTGTAAGACGAAAGCACTGACATTACATTCCTTATTTTTTATTTCATTTTGGAGGCATGAGAGCACATAACATTTACTGAGTGGAAAAGCAATTATCATGAGTTCTAAAGACATTTGCAGACAACAGACTCCGAGGAAGTTTGGCAAAGTTTTTTTTTTTTTTTTTTTTTATCATTGTGATGTCTTTAATGTGAAATTCAGTGCAAAATCCATTAGATAACTACCTGCAAACCAAATATGCATGAACACAAACACTCGTATTATCAGCCAATTCTGCTTGCAGCTCAATATTAAAGCTGCTAGAACATAAACAGTTACAGTAATTATTTTTGTACTAAAAGACTGATCATAAACTCACCAGGGAATAGTGAATTTTGAATCACAAGTCACTTTCTAATTCCAAGCACAACCTTAGGCCAGCCTGTCATTGTTAGACAAAGTAATGGCATAATTGCTTTGATATTTTAAATATCAAAAGCTGTGGGTCTGTCCTGTAGGGGTAATAATTCATGAAAAAAACAAGGGTGCATTTTTGGCTGTTGTTTCCTTGGCTACAACTCTAACTCCTCAAGTGATTTTTCCTTTTATCTGCCTTTTGAGGGAAAAAAAAAAAGTATGTTTCAGTTGAAGCCATGGAAGAAGGGAGATTGTGTCTCTGAGTGGTGTCGTAAGATCACAAACATGATGAACCTCAGGCTTCGCCGAAGGGAACTGGTTTATTATAAAGGATACATTCTCTACCGTACTTTCTGTACCTCTGACTCATTTTATAGGAGATAGATTGGTATGTGTAAAGAAGGATGGATTACACTGAAAAGCAGATTATTGAGTGACATTTTCTGATATCCCTGAGATCTAAACAGAATTATTATATGGAAACATTGATCTCCTGTCTTGTAGGAGTTATTTAACAAGGACTAATGACATCCAATTCCTTGCTTGTTTTATAATGATTGTCTTCAGGTCAAAGGTCTATTTTAGAGTAAGCCTTTAAAATTGACAGGTACGGCCAGTGTTTTCTCAGCAATAATGAGGTTGCACATCATAGTGATGTATTGTTGCATATTGTGTTGCAATTACCGTGAACGTCTGTGACTATTGATGACATAATCCTTACATAACACGGGATGGTGTGAAAGTGAAAGCATCGTGAACATAATATTCGATCAGATGTGTCCTGATGTCACAGTGATATGTGCAAATACATACCTGTTACTCACATCTTACACCAGGTAAAAAATAAAAAAAAAAGTGTCCAAAATCCAAATATCTAGAAAACCCTGACCTGAAACCTGTAACACGTAAACCAGACCTAATACATCAAGATAAAATAGCGCACACAGTCAATATAAAAACAACTAAAACATAAAAACATAAGAGCAGATATAAAAAAAAAAAAAGAGTTCATCAAAGTCTCCCTTCCAGTAAAAGAAAACGATAAGGAATGAGATTTAGGGGGATCCAATTGCAGAAATGGAATGCACTCTTCGGAATTATGTTTTCAATACTGTATAATCACCTGAAAATAAGAAGTGTTGTGTTTTCATTCATTAGACTGAGCTGTTTATGTGCACAGAAGGCGTTGTGATATTCTGAGCACAGTGCGAACGGTTCTCTCTGAGCAGTGCAGGCAGCAGCTCAATGCATGAGGCATGAGTACATATGTGATGTTATCAAGGCCACGTGAGGCTTTAAAAGTATTCAGTTCAATTTTAAAATCACTGTGCTTTTACTTATTACTGTAATACACGCCTTTTCAAGGTCTGCTTGCAATAAAAAAAAAATACAAAAAATACTTGTACAATGTCCCTGATTTGGAGAACGCATGGTTTCACAACGTTGGCTGATTTGTATATGAACACGGAGTTGAACAACAGTTTCCTGAGATTATTTATTAAATTCTTGAAGTTTGTGACTTGAGTTTTTTTTTTTTTTTCTGAGATTCATGATGCTAAAATAAAAGCAAAAGTCAGACATTATCGATACGGACTATGAATTGTATTGTTATCATTACGGGTGATCAGATGTAAATGCAGCAGTGATGAGACAGCAAAGTAGTAGTAAAGAGCAGAATTAAAGAATATTCACTGAACAAAAAATAAAATAATTGCCACCAGCCTTTACAAAATAGCACAGCAGAAAATTAAAATGCCCTGCTGTCAGTGAATTATCTTTTCCTTTGTTCACGTTTATTTCATTTTTTTTTTTTTTTTTTTGCTTTTGTCCAGTTGTTTTTTGTTTTTCGTTGTCGTGTCGTCTCGCCCTGTCATTATTTGTGCACCATTTACATGTGAGAAAACCCGGACAGTTAGAAACCAAATTTCGCTTCGGGTGAATGCGATTTGATGTAATGTGATGAAAACCAGGACACAACTCAAAACTGGGACATTGGCGTCCGTCTAAATGTGTGCTGTGTAGGTACACTTGACTCTGAGCTATTTATTGAAACCATAAGCAAAGTTATAAGGGAGTGGCACCATTTTCCGCCAGTTACTGTGCACCAGTGGCACACTACTCCGTCTAGCAATAGCGGGAGTGATTAAAGGGCAGCTGTCAGGAGATGCGATTTTATCTCCCCCAAACAGGTGTAGAGCAGAGCTGACAGCAGCAACACTTACACCTCACATGGGATGGGCTCGACCAAGACAAATGGAATTATGTCTTTCTCCCATTTTGTCAAGCGCCTTATCTGTCTGAATCGATGCAGCTTTCTCCTACCCGCAGGGAGCTGAAGGAAATGTGAGTGCAGCCATTGCAGGTATACAGTAATTGGGCTCTTTTCCTTTTTCCCTTTTTAAGTCTGGAATAAAGTTAAACTTCGTGCTGGATGGGAAAGAAATACAGCAAAGAGGGAGCGGCAGAGATAACAGTGAGGCAGCTGAGTCTAAAGCTCTACATCAACAGTGTTACTATATGTGCTGTTCGCTCCGTCAATGACAAGATGTCATTATAAATCTGAAATCTGTGTGTGTTGATACAGATGAGCTGTCTGTGTGTACTTGGAAACTTGTAATATAATCACATAATCATACAACTCTCACATAGTATCTACTGTATGAAGCGACGATCAGGTGGTCCAACCAAGTGTTTATACAGAGTTAAATACACAGATTAAGATATAACAGGAGCTCTAGTGATGCATATTCATGAGGGAGAGGAGAGAAGGAAGCAGTTACAGCACTAGTGTATAATGAATATGAATTAGTTGTTTTTGTAGTCCACCTAGTCCACCACTATGCCATGCTTAGTTCCATAAACATTTTGCTATGTATGTATGTATGAATGTATGTACAGCTGTATAGACACTGTAGACCTTTCCTGGATGTTGCTGTTATATCAAATCATGATTACAATCACATGTTCACATCAGCTGTTCCAGATCACATTGTCATTTCATTATTTTTTACTCATTATCAGCCCTAAATTGCCCCTCTTCCATCTTTTTCTTGCATGTGTTGCAGCTTGAATATTAGGAGTGGATGTATATTTACAAATCAATTTGACCAGACAAAACGTGAAATATGTCGTGATACTGTCTGCAATGAAATACAAGTCAAAGTACATTTTAATATTGTTTCATTGTTGCTTAATTTGGATGTCCATTCTATTCCAACTGGCGCAAACTGTACAGAATGTATTTACTAAATTACAGGAGAGCATTGTAGCAGAAGGTGTTAGAGATCACTTTCTATATTCATTACATTTTGTTCCGTCAAAAACAAGTGTAATCTACCATTACCAAAAGGGCCCTTTTCAGGCTTGAACTGCAGAAATTACGAATCTAATATGCGTTTTAAAGGGGCAAAAACTTAATTTTATTCATGGCTGGTAATTGCACTAATGTTCAGAAGACATTTATCATAGGTGCTGAATATAATTTCTGAATGTCAAATGCAAAAAAGAACTATACATAACTTTCAATTTCAATGATGCTACTACAGAGTTACTTTTATTTACTGTATAATCACAGCGTTATCAGCTCCAGCCATGAACTCCTCTGCCATTTGGTTTGCCCTTTATATTTGCCAAAAATTTCACTCATTGCAAGATGAGCAACTCCAGTGTATGTGTACCACTCCACACAAACAGGCACAAACACACATTCTCACCTCATTCATTCACATTAGCTGCTTTTCACCCTGCTTATGCAGAAAGTCTCCATTTCCAGGTGTAAATTTTTTTCATTACAAGGGGAATTGAAAAGGAGATGGGGACTACTTTTTTGCCTTTCTGCCTGTGATGAGTTCATGCATTTGAAAAGGAGCTTTGTCACCCGGGAATTAGCACTCTATGCATGCACCCTCTCTGCTCTCCCAGACGGCCTTTACATCATCTGAGGCTGTGAGAGAGCTGGGAAGAGAGCAGACTTCATGCTCTGGGAAAGAACAGATAAAAAAGAAAGGCAAGAAGAAAAAGGAATCCTGTCACTGACATGCGTACATGTGCACCGAGAAATAAACCTACTACTCTGTGTATTGATAAATCTCTGCATGCCCACAGCAAATGCATACTTATTGGAGGGTTTGTTGGCAATTTTTTTTCCCCTTGATTTATTCAGTTTCAGTAAGAGAGGTCGTATTTAACCACAGAGCTATCTTGGGAAGGTGCCTGGAAGACGGCACCTCGAACTGAATTTAACACCCACAGTTCCCTCCTACACATCAGCTATGGCAGACAGCCTGTATTAAAATGAATAAAATAAATATTATATAGGAGGTGAAACTTCAAATGTGCACATCTGTGAAAGCATGTGTGTTTGTACATATATTTTATGTGCACGGCTTTTGAAAAAAAAAGTGCGCGCGTTGTGTTTGAATTCCCGTGTGTTTGTCCACAGCAGACACAATAGGTGTCAAAAGCAGCTGCTTGCTTATGGTGACACTGCTCATTAGCTGGCTGTTAGGGCTATCCTGAACTCCTTGGAAATGTGAAACGGTGAATTCTTCAGAGGATTTCCAGGAGTAAGACCCCTGGCATGGCTAGTATACATGTGTGTGCCTGTGTGTTGGCTGACAGTGCCAATAAGAGAACAACAGAGGCCTTACGTGGTGAAAATCAAAGTATTCTCAGAAATGAATCCCTTGGTACATGTGAGCAAAACTCTCTGATTAGTCCTTTTGAAGCAGGACATAAAGTGTAAGACTAGTGAAAAGGGTTTAAATCATCACCCGACTGGTTAATAATACTCCATTGTCGTGTGAACAATCGGTGTAAATTTTCCCCTTTTGACAGAGCAATTAACAGCGATTACCCAACATGAAAGTACCGATTATGAAGCTCCTGAACTTATAATTCTCAAACTTCTTCATTATTGGGCAGACGCATCATGTCCGGTGCATTCAAAAGTTTAAATTCAGAAAAGTACACTAAATATGGAGAGGATTTTTTCTCTCTCTCTATTGAATGCTTCTTTGCTTCCATTGCAGACCCTTATATCAACTTTCCTAAGTCTAATCTATTGATGCAGGGTGGTTTTACATTCATCTGGCATTGACATTATGCTAGTGAAAAGCAGGGAGTGCTTTGTGGATTTATCTTCGACTCCCACGCAGTTCTTGGCTTCTAATTTTCTGATAACGGCAGAACACGAGTTCTCCCCCTAAAAGACACAACTTGAAACTCGAATGTGCAATTACAGCAGAATGAAAGTCTGGGGCTCTTCCATAACATAAGACAACAATGAAAGCCTTAAAAAAACAGTGCTGTTTTTGTCGAACTGCATTTCTTGTTACTGGATTGTGTTAGAGCCAATAGATGTGGTGTTGATTTTGGGAATTATTTTCCACCCACTGTTATGTGTGAAACTCTTCCCCGAACCACAGTGGCTCAACCTCCAAATCCTCCAAAAGCGGACTGCAAGAGTCACTTCCTGCCCTGACTAGCCCTTATCTTAGGATACAGGCTGTTCTAACGTCTGACAAAATCCAGACAGATTAGCCCTGACTAGGAGTTAAACGAGTCACCTTCAAAGCCTCAAAGATTATAATCTGTTGCCACTGTGCACAAGGTCCTCAAGAGCGCGAGATGTGCAGTCCACAATAGTGGAAAGAGATCACAATTTAGATGCAATATTTTCTGCAATGAAAATGATGGATAGTTTACTGATAAATGCAACAGACTGTGTATTCAGAAAATGACAATGTGTAAAACCAGGGTGTTAGATGCTGCCTGTTTTTATTCTGGTAAAAAAAAAAAATAGCAGCCTTCACTCTTGTCTCTAACACTGTGTCATCTTAGTTGTGATGAAAAACTGCATCTTTAGAAAAACAACTCTGCATGCCATAGACAGGACAGGTGGCCTTTAAATTAAACGTGACTGTGCTTTGTGGTTCCTCAGCAAATATGGTTTTGTAACCAGATTTGCTTCAGCCAAAATTATTAATAGCAAAGGGGTGACTTCTGTAAGTATTATTTGTTGCACTTCTGAGCTCATCTAGATGTGTACCTATGTAGTGGTTCAGGTTAAGTATATTGTGAAACGATCTACGTAAATACAGAAATGTCTAAATATTGTAATTGCCAGTAACATTATGTGTGTATCAATACTTTAATGCCAGCTTCCTCAACCTGCGGGTTATGAAAGCCATGTGATGGGGGACATTTATTTTGAGATATGTGCGTGACAGATTTGTAGCACTCTGGCTGTTGTCATGATAACGTCAATGTTAGATGAAAGATGACAGTCTTAAGTTTATGTTGTTATTCGTAGACAACAAGGTGAAGCGCAAATATGACCATAAGTATATTATGGATATAAACCCTGCTTGGTAGGCTATCACTTTACAATAAGAATAGGCCCATACTCCTTGTAAAATGATTTAAAAATGGTTTATAATTAGGTTAATAATTACGTTATAAATACTTCATAAATCATTCATGAGGTGTTAGAAAATGAGGGCAGCAGTGAGCCCACATTTACCTTTACTGTTAAGCCGCACTGGTGACTGAGCTGCCTTTATCTTATCCATCAGCAGCATCTATACAGGTGCCAGCTTTATCTGATATTCATGAATAAGTTACTCCCAGTGTCGGGCAAGCATGCTTTAGGCAATCTGAACTTGAGCTGCCCAGACCTGTCATATTGATTGTGATAGTATGTAGTTTATTTTTATAACAACATATAATGTGAGCTATGACCTACAGGTACCGCAATAATCATGTGTTTGCTTCAGTAACTCCTACTGGTGAACAAGCTAACAGCAGAGATGAACGAACCATGTGACGCCATCAACATCAACATCAACTGCAACAAGTTTTATTGCAGTGCCATAAATAAAATAAACGGCAGTCATATTGTCCACTGTTTGACGTCCAAGCTGTGAAAGCTGCAGAAGCCGAAATGAGGGGAAGAAAACACCAGAATTGAAATTTTAAAACATATACTTTCTGCAACTCTCTCCTCTGGGTCTAAATAACCTGACCCTGTTTCACGCTGCCATGGAAAAAAGAGGCCACTTTTCCAAGCTACGGAGCCACGGAGTAGAGCAGTAGAGTCACATCTGACTGAATCTGGTCAGTGATCACTAATTACAGCTGTCAATCACATATTTAACCCCTTACCTGCTGGAATACACCTGGGATCAGCAAAAGTCTGCATCAAGGGGGAGATTTCCCAAGTCCACAGAAGTGGGTAGCGTTCTTATTTCCTCTCAGACCACTTTTATCTTCAGTGATTTGTGTTGTGTGCTAGACTGTTTTCCTGACAATATGTGAGTGTTGATAAGAAATGATAGATAATTAAGTTCTTTGATATTCTTAGTGATTAGAATGCTAGCGATAAGCACACAAGCTAAATGTACATTTTCTAGCCACGTGTAAACTGTGAAAATGCAATTAATAGGTTGTGTAATGGTAACAGATGCAGCTTATATTAACAGCTAAGAGTGTTTTATGTAATGTGGATGTCATACACATCACAAGTAGTTTGGTAATTGTGCTGTAGCCTGGTCTGCTAACTTCTGCTAGCGATGCTTCATAACTAAGGCACTTTAAAATAAGGCTCTCTTTTTGCAGGTTATAAATGGTAGTAACTCAGTAGTGGGCTAAATGGTCTAACATGGTGACTTTTAAATGCATAATGTGTTTATGGACAGTAAAAGGCAAGTGAAACTCCAGTGTGTAATATGGTGAGGTGTTTGCACAAGAGAGCATGAAACTATGAAATGTCAACCTCATTTAGGATCAAAACACCTTTCACAAATGTCTTTACATTGAAAACAGCCCATTTTGTAATAGTATTTATTTTATTTTATTATTTTTTTTGTGGAAAGACAGTTATGATGGTAATTTTATTTATATACATAATAATCTGCTGCACTCTGCTGTGACGTTCACTTAGTTTATTATTAGAGTAATGTGCCCTGAATGCAGGGATGGAAATATGTGTATATTTTATGCAAAAAAATAAATAAATAAAATAAAG
>JAPQRN010000019.1:1016988-1030463 GCA_037367275.1 Coranthus polyacanthus | reverse complement strand
GCCAAAATATAATATCAGCATACGTTTTTTTTTCCATATCGTCCAGCCCTAGATCCAACTAATAAAGTAACACAGGATGTATCTGAGTGAACCTGCAGGATCTGTAAGCAGAAGACAGGATGAGCAGAATCCATTCCTTACGGTAAATTAAGTTTCTTGATATGCAGATGACTGATTACTGGCTACAGGGCATGTCAAGTCTGCATTCTGCAACACCTCTACCCCTCCAATCACAACCTCCACCATATCATCCATGCCTGCCAAAGTTTTGCCCAGAAGCAAGAGACATTATAAATGAAATAAAAGCAGGTTTTGCACCATCATCAATATTCCTCACTCATCTCTGCTGTGCCTCAGAAAAGCGAAAAAGAAAAAAAAAGGTTAAAGTGAACTCCTGGCAGGAAAAACAAATGCAAATTGTGTCAATCAAAGAATGTCTGCCAACAGCCTGAATTATGTGTAAAAATGTTGCAGGACCTTTTTCCCACCTCACAGACATCTTCAGCTATTTGGCAGTGGTTTTGTGATACTGCTGAAGTAAACAATAGATCAGTTCATGTATACCTGTTCCATCCCAGAGTTGTTCGTGCACTTTGTATTGCAAAACTTAATGTTGAATATAATTCAAGGTTTGAAGCAGAGGCTGGGCTTTGTGCTCGTAGCAATATCTGTTCAGCTGCCAAAGCAAGAGAAGTACAGCCGTTGGCTCCAGGTTTAATTGGAAGCAACTGAGAAAGAGCTGACGTCATTCAACAATAACTTTTATCTACTGACCCTCCTTGCTGTGTTTTTCTTTGCTTTTCCATGTTTGCAACCTACACAGTTTTGTGTCCTCCAGCGCTGACCTCTTATAGGTCTCCACTCACTCCAATAATCACAATGTCTCTGCCAAAACAAAACATCACTGAGGTACATTATTACATAAAACTGAATAATCCAGATATGTAAAATGTTTGAAAAGTGAGGTAAGATACAACGAAAATAAATATGCACTTCTTTCTCATCTCTCCATGAAAAAAAGCATATTCAGAATATATAACGTAACACATTTACATAACATTTATGTAAATGTGATTGAGGGCAGAAGTGAACAGATGTGTTTTGAGTTTGCTTTAAAATAAGTCGCCTGAACTGGCCAGTACGCAGACATCAAGCAAGATCATTCTGTGATATCTTCTACAAAAGTGGCTGGGGTTCCTTATAAGGTGGACAAGTATATGGCCATTACTTAATTAAAAACAGCTCTAAAGGGAAACTTGACCTGCTCTATTTTCTTTAATATATTTATCCTTTAACAGGGTTGTGCTATAAATAAGTGATTGAATTGCACCGATGTTCTGCCTGAAATTTCTAACTAAATGTTTAACATATAAGATTAGATATTCAAAAATGTGCTGATCACAAGCTGATTTTCCTGAACTGAGACATTTCATATATTATCATAGAAAAGAAGCCTCTTTAAACACCTAGTGTCACACATTCATATCTACATCTACATCTACATTATCTTCAGCGGCCGCTGCTCTGTGTTGAGAATAGACCATCAGCCAGAATCAGCTCTGCTGTGGACTATTACTTGATGTTATCATTTGCTGCATATCGAAAGGATGATGTTATTGTTACATTAGGTGTGCAGATTACACTTATGACTTCATAAGATGCTACAGTTATTTCATATTTTACTGCTTCATCTACTAGTGTTTCTATTCACTATATTCCTTTTGGGTGTTTTTCTTTTGTTCTGCTCCAGTTTTCCTTGCTGTGAATATTTTATATACACTGGTTTGTTCCTAGAGCTTTAAATGATTAAAAAAAAACAAAAAAAACAAAAACCCAATAACTTTAAACTCTAAATCTGCGCCTCAATAATAGATGACGCAAATAAATTGGGGTATTCTAACAAGGCTAATTTTTGCTATAGTTCTGTGCTTTGACAACTGATACTCTTAAATGTTTAATTTCATTTCATGTAGTGCTTCATGTTCCTCCATTTTAGCAGTAGCACTGTTCCCCAATACCCAAACGGGGAAACCCAGAAAAGCAATTTGGCCTAAAAGCAAGTAAATGTTTAAACACACTACAGTGAGAATAGTAATTCTGAGAAACCCTGCAGCAGTGACATGGCATGACTCTGTTAGTGTGGAAACGTATCTTGCGACATGAACAGGACACAGAACTATTTATTTTAACACATCACATTCCTGTTTTATTGTACATTGCAAAGTATGTCGCATTTCTCGTTTGTGTTTGTAAAAAGAACTGTTCAAACACGGCTCCTCCTCTCGATGAACGAGGGAGCGAGAGCCGTGGTCGAGTGAGCAATAGCTCAAAAAGCTTGTGAAATGGAAAAATGAAAATGTATTTCCTGTTTCCGTCACTGCACTTATATTCTAAACACGCACCCACACCTTCGCAAAACTCTACAGGAATGTTCTAGAGAATGTTCTCCAGCCACGCTTCCTCCTTTCTGTTGTGTGTGCAGCCGACAGGTCTGTTAGAGGTGATAGACCGAAAGGACTGTGCTTTGTCCAGAGTTTTGTCTCTCAGTCAGAACTGTTCAGTAAATGAGAAGAGTAGAAAGAGCCACAAAACCCACGCTGCATGATGCAAAACTTGACTGACCGGAGATCCAAAGCCCACTGCCCAAAAGTCTTCACCTAGAAACATCTCGCACACAGAAAAACAAAGGGAAATAGAAAATACAGGCAGAGGGCAGTGTCTCTGTAGGTAAATGCACCACCACACACTGGCAGAGGATCAGAAATGATCATTGAGAAGGATTATTATTGAAAGAGTCTTTATAGTGTTTTTTTTTAAAGAAAACGTTACAGACTTTACTTAATTACTGATTAACTGACTGGCTCTATGTTGTTTTAGTGTAAGTTGTGGTGTTTTGAAAACACCATATCATTTGAAAATTAAGCCAATGTCGCTAATTTGGGTCACAAAGCCAGCTAAGCAGCTGGTGTACTGCCCCAGTTAGTGTCACTATGACTTATTTTTCTTTTATTATTCCCTTTGGGACTCTGCATGACACTGATTTGAATAAGTCATTGTTAATGTTAGCTTTAAATAATGTAACATCCATTTAGACGACAGTTTTATCATATTTTAATAATATGTTGCTTCAGTATTGACTGTTTGTTAACTTAATGAAATTCATTTTTCACAAAAAAAACCCACAAAAAAACAGCCTCTGCTAAGGAGGTTATGCAATAACTTGTGTCTGTTTGTCAATCAGCAGGATTATGCAAAAACCTTTGATGAAACTTGGTGGGAGGGTATTACAATGTGTGACCTCTGCCAAGGCCCCAAAGTCATGTAATCCCTTCTTCCAAATTGAATGGGCTCCTCCTTGGCCCAAGCTCTACCCTTCCGCCATGTTTCGTGAAAATCGGTGCAGTTATTGACTAATCCTACTGGAAACTAAAAAGAGGAAAGACTGAGGTGTTGATTTTTAAGCTCTACTCACCACATACACGGGGATTTTTTTTTAATTCCTCTTTTGTTCCTAAAAAAAATACGCGCAAGTACTGTTTAGAAGAAAATCTCCATCCACATGGAAGCACTGTCAAGAGCGCACCACACTGACAGCGGTAACGTGAGCGGGTTTAACTGCCATGTAACACAACCACACGCGTGCAGGGTCTGTGTCATGGGAGTATTGGATTATGTCGTAGTGACCTCTGTAGCACATTTTGATGCCTCTGTTCCTCAATATAGCGGAAAAGTAACTCAGAGTAATGTGTTATGTAAAGATGTAAAAGGTCATGTTAGCAAAGTTAGCACCAGCACTATTTTGTCCACGTGTATAAAGGAGGCACACACACTGATGTCAGAAACTCAGTTTTCCTTGTCCAAATGGCAACACTGCAAATGGAGTTAGTTTTGCAAAAGGTCAATTTTTCAGCGACCTAAAACTGTTTGCATGAAAGGCCGAAAAGAAAAAGCTACAGTTTAGAAAATAACCCGTCTAAGTAATTAATTATTTTTTTACGTCTAGCTCTCTGGACCTAATACTCTTCCACCATGTTACTATTTTATTCCATATTCTGGTAATGGAAGGTCTTATTAAAGCAGACAAGTTCATTTGTTTAAGTCATTTAGGGCACATAGGTCCCTAATGGCTAATGATTTATTACAGGAAAGAATTCAGCATTCAGGCATCCTTGGACCTACCGGCCCTGCCAACTACAGAGATGTCATGTTATATAGGAAATTAGTGTCAGAGGAAGTTACTGTTTTGGACTTGTGAATTAATCACAGAGGAGGAGAGACAGTGAAGGAGGAGTGGAAGGCTGCATCACACGTTTCTCCTGCACTCAAGGTACGCTGATTTCTGGAGAATACATCAAAGAGTGAAGAAGGAAAGGTGGGGGCCAGGGGGAACTGGCAGCCTCGAGAGGTGTGCAGCGGGAATGGCAGGTCTGCCAGGGTTGAAGGGTGATTAAGAAGGGTGCTATGACAGTTAGGAGAGGGGAGAAGGAGATAGAGAAAAAGACATTGTTTTACAACCCTCATCCTCAACTTTGGTCTCGTTACAACTTCTCTGTACCAGTCCTTTGAAATCCCACAACTCAAACAATGAGCTGCGAGTTGCTAGTGTCTTTTCAAAACGAATGCTTGATTACCGTTACAAAAGGCAGTGATAGGAAAGCAGTTAGACACAAAGACACTGGGAGTGCTTATGTTGTCTCCTGGCTCTCTATACGTCACTGTAGCAGATGGGCTGTGCAGCTTTTATTGGTGCCCTTGTTCAGAGCGTTGCCTTGCAATATTCATGTGTCGTCGTTTCATGTCTTGCTAAGTCAAAGTTAGTTTGGCCATTATACTTCAACAAAGTCAAAAAGTCATATGATCGTTTGTGTTGAACTTGTAGGAGAGTCAGTGGCTGGGTCAGCAGATCCTGCCAAATACCGTGAGCCCTTGCCATTGCTGTTTTCCTTATCTTTAAAGGAGAGCAAATGGTCATGAGCTTAATTTCATATTTTGGTGGAAAAATTTCATCAGTGAGTTACAATAAGCAGAATTTAAGGTCTTGGAAGGTGATTGAATTAGCTTCAGCGTTTCCATTGAGGCATGTAGGGAGATGATATCTTTTTAATTAAATTTGACTTTTTTTTTTTTAAAGACAAATATCCCCTTAACTTTCCGCCTCACTCTGTCACTCATTCCCCAGTTCCAACTTACATAAGCATGCTCATGCAAAATTCAATTCATCATTTACTGGCAAAGTACAGTCACAGATGTGACACCGAAAATTTGAAAATCACTCGGCAGGAAGATTCTCACATGCAGGCACACAGAAAAACATGGTGCAAGCTATCTCTCCACTCCTAAAGGTGATGTTCTATGAGAGTTTGATTTGTGAAGCGGCCGGGCTTTTTAATGTGTAAATGACACGGTGACGCTCACAGGCCTTTTTTCTTGGGGACCACGGATTTGCAAATTAGGTAAGATATGGAAGTTTGATCAGAATTCAGTGACAAGTTAAAGGAACTGGTTAACTCAGGGGAAAAGCAGAAATCGCATTTCAGTGGGACAGCTTTGAACACACATTATCAGCTGTCACTCAACCACATTTTTATATATACTGATTCACATCGTATGCTTTAACACACAGAAGCAGAGTTTTACAGTATATTCTTCCCATGAGCAGCAATTTATTTCAGGAGCTGGTTTGCCCCCTGGTGTGTGCTGTCTTGAGCTGCTTCAGCAGCCTCTTCCCATGCTTATAGACCACTATATACCACTCTGCTATGGCATACATTTATCCACAGTGAAATGACATCTTATTTGAAGAGATGCTTGATGGTTTCTAGGCATTTTCCCCATACATTTAAAAATTCTATCTCTACTCAGGATCTTCAAAAGATATTTAGATATTGCTAATAAATGGCACACGTGTCATTTAGCATCTTATATGAGAGTATTATCTTTACATATGTCAGCGCCTGTATTCTTTTCACAGGGATGAATTGGGAATTTAGTGTATGTCAGTGTGATCTGTCATTACTGGAATACATCAGAACAGAGGCAGCGGAGGGCTTCGGCGGGAAGCAAGTTAATGGTAAACCAACACTGCCACCCTTAGGCCGAATGAGAATAGCACACAAACTTCATACCAAACTTCATGGCATAAGTGATGAGTCTTACATGCACTGCACATCTCCAAACGTGCCCTTGCAGATGAAGAGACGCAGCAGTTTTGCAGGTGTGTGCAGCCTGAGATAACAGATGACCTCAGCAGAGAACTCGCAACATATTATAGGCTGTTATCCAGTATTTAATAGTTATGTATACGTCTGAATGCAAGTGCAGCAACTTACTAGTGGAAGCCAATTAAAATAGAAATGTGTATCCAGTGACATCAGGAATAAAAAAAAAAACAAAAAAAACAAATGCTACCTTAATTTAGAATTAAAAAAAAGTTAATAATAGAGTAGAATACAATAAAATATTTTCAAGACAGGTTTGTTGTGGGGAGAAAGATTGACAGGACAGATTTAGCAGTGAGGGAAATTATTTAGAGCACTGCGCTCTGTAATTGTGAGATCTTAATACTTGAATGTCACATACGCGCCCAGTGTTAGAATGAGGACAGAGTGTTAAGGGAGTCATGTGGTACCCTCTGCGGACTGACAGCTTTCATTATTCTTGCTTCCCCCCCCCCCTTCCATTTCTCAATGTCTCTCTGCCTCCCTCCTTTTCTCACTCTCTGTTTACTTCACACACACCCAGAGACCAGAGACATAAACAGATTGTTGAAGCTGACCTGAGGCCATCTTGAGCTGCTGAGAGCGACTGTCACATGATCACCAGGATGTGTGTGCACGTTGGTGTGTGCGTGTGCTTAAATTGACTTTTTTTTTGCAGCTTGTATTCCAGGTTGTTGATCCGTCACAGCTTACATTAAAAAGTAATTATTCAGTGCACCTGGTGATGATGATATAGCTATATCTGACGTATGGGGGCTCCATTAAAATGTTATTTGATTAATATAATGTACATGCAATTTTGGGGAGTAACTATTTACATGTAGCAGAGTTTGTTACGCCAAAAAAAAAGAAAAAAAAAGAAGGTAATTTTAGTGTGTTCCAGAAACAGAAGAAAATGTAATTAAATGACACTTGCTAATCAACATGTTGATGATTCTTATTTCTTTATTGAACCTTTGTTTAACCAGAAACGACTCACTGAGAGTAAGAGTGTCTTCTGCAGGTGTCCTGGCCGAGGCAGGCAGCAGCACAGTGAACAAGGTTTAGACACAGTTATATAACAGTATCATAAAATATAAAATGCATAGAGGTCATCAGTATCAATGAATCAAGTAAAAAAATTCCACAGCCAGATTTTTCTTACAATGTGGTTACATGGAAACATATTATTTTTGGTAAAAAGTTTACATGTAGTGTATAACAGCTGACCACGGCAAGGCCATGTTGTCAAACAACAGTGCCTTTCATTTCTGGAAATTCAACCATATTTTCTTTCTGAAATCAGAAAAGGGCCTAAAGATTACTATACGGGTTTTTCAGTGTCACTGCCCTGCTTAAAACAATAGTAAGTAATATGAAGTAATTAAAATCGTCATGCTACATATTTGCCTTCTAACAACAACGTAACAATAATCTGTAACCTCTTACATTTTAAAACATAACCTTCCCGACACTGGTGAAAACTAAAACAAGATATATATTTGGTAAAAACTGTATTTACTTGTTGGCATGAAGTGGTGTGTGGTGGACTCATCCTGGTCTCCCTTTTGTGTTGAGAACACATCGCTGTATCCAGCTTCTGCTCAGCCTGCTTTGGAGGCACAAGGTCATATTGATTTAAAATTCTGAACTGAAAATTTGAAGTTCTGGGTAGATATCCTTCGTCAGACTCTGATATTTGTATTCTGATGTTTCTCATTATGATAATTTGTTTCTGAAAATCTTAAGCTTGCTGTTTATTTCTTTTTCTGTAAAGCGCATTGTAACAGTGTTTATTATTTTTTACTGCTCTCTGTTGTTTTCATTTGGTCTTCAGTCCATGACTCTGGTCTCTGCCAGACATGCCTTCACGCCATTGTCCTTCTTTCCGGTCCTGGTTAATCCTCAGGAGAGTTTCAGGCTAACAGTGGCTGTATCAGTCTATGCCTTTGACTGCCCTCCACACTACAAAGCTCTTTCACTGAAAGTGCTGGTAAAATCAATAGCCATATATTCCCTATAGCATACAACTTTGACAGGTGTCCTTCCACACTCACTGTCAAGCAGGACCTTTTCTAACTGCTTCTTGAATCCAGAGTTGCACGATGCCAACCTGGTTTAGCATTCTCCTCAGCGCTTCACGGGCGGCATAATCTGGTAGCACCACTTGTGTAGGTCAAACCTGTGTGAAAATACCCTTGCTATGGTCGACTTAAAGCTTGACTAGGGACATCAAATTTTAGCCTTGCTTGAGCCTCGCGCACCCCACCGTATCTCCTTTTTTCATTCCTGAAAATTCTGTCCATATTTTTAAACCCACAAATGACCAAATGTCCAAAATAAACATTGTTTTATTCTCTGTTGAATTGCACTATTTTGAATCCAGTGCTGTCCAAAGTTAGCTTTTGTTTTAGGGTGGTCCCATTAGTTTTTGGGCATGTCAGGCAAAGTCATGCTACCTGACACTGTGTAAACCAACCTTCCTCCCACTCAGGGATAAGCCGTCTAACTTGGGTCAGCTCCAGATCTTCTGTGTCTCACACCTCTCCCTGCTGTGATGTATCATTTGCTGGCTCTGACAAGCTGGTAGTCAGGTTGCTTTTACTGGAGGGAGGCTTTGCTTTCTGGCAGCCCCCTGTGTCACTGTCACTAACTATAGGCACTTCCTTTTGCTTCAACTTAAGCACAGCAGTCAGCACAATTTGAAAATATTTAACATAAATAAGGAATGGATAAAGTAAAGGCATACTATAGCAAGTAGCGGGGAGCTGGATTGTTGGTTCAGTCAGGATGCCTGCCAAAGTGAGTGCTGTATCTCATTCAACACATTGAGCCCCCTTAGTAGTGTTTTGGCACCAAGGAGGCTTGTGCATTGAGAGGAGACATTGTTAGCTCTCAGCGGGTCTGTTTATTCATCATAATGAGAAAATGCAGGTGACACTGTCAAGTACAGAGCTGAATTGCTGGGTGTGGAGGTTGCTAGCGGGTGCATTTAGAGTAATAGTTTTCATTTGAGCCTCTTTCATAATGGACCACGGAATAAAGATGACTTTCCTCACATTTAAAAACCCTTTTCAGAGGGCGGGTTCTTTTTTTTCTCTCGGGCATTCTGGTTATCAAGCCACATGTTCCAAGGTTCAATCAGCCTGTAGCTTTCATATGTCGACACGGCTTTTGTTGATTGCACACATGAAGAGTATCTTTTGTGGCTGCAGAAATTGCTGAAATACTTAACCAAAAACCTGGTGGAGATCAGCCACTTTTCATGCCCTTGGGCCTTTTGATATGACCTACTTGACTTCCCGTTCATACAGTGTGTTGTATGACTAATAATGTACAGTACAATTGGGAAATATTGTCACATTGAGTCAATTTCAGGAAAATTGATTTGCTTTGAAAAGAGACAACACAGATCAATGGTCATTTGAGGCACATGAATAGATCCTGTGTTGGCTTCCCTTTAAACGTACTGCAGCCAGTGTCACCCTCATTAGTAGCAGTGACATCAAAATGTGTTTAATCTTGCATAAAACCTTTCACATCTTAGAGCTCATGCAGGGAGGCTTTTATTACAAGTTCTAGAAGGTCACAATGCACTCGCCCATTAATTACATTCCATATCAAAGATAATAATAAACACACCAGTGGGCTGGACCGATTGCACCTTATGCTCTGTTCAAGGGCGACCCAACATGAAGTCAACTTTAGATGGATGGAGATCCGCAGGCGAGCCAAACATGCCAAGGCTGCCTTATTTGTTTTTTTCTGTTGTTTTTTTTTTTTTTTTCATTGTTGGGTGCGTGGGTGGGTTACCATGTGTTTTGTTTCCTCCTTTACCAATAAAAACAAAGAAAGAGAGACACAATGAGCCAGAGAAAACAACGGAAAAGTGTGTTTTTATCCACCTTCTTGCACGCCATCAGCAATTTGTTGTAAAAACACAACTAAAGGCAGATTTTGTCTTTAATTATAGTGACTGTTTGAAAATATGAGGCTCCTCTCACTGGCTGTTTTGTCAGATGCCACCACACTCTGTCCTTGGTGATAATACAGAGGAGCCCAGTTCTGAAAATAACAGCTTTGGTTTGCTGATCTGCCAGTTGGCTAATTGTAAGTAGGCTGCCAAAGACACAGCATGAGGCCTGTCGCATCATTGTCTTTTTTCTCATTGTGTGTGTTGTAAGTAGAAGCTGCGAGCAGTGTGTATGCGGTGACAGTAGCATGTTGTCGTCTTTTCAGCATTGCTAATGGACAGCGTGTGTACATGCAAGCGTCAGTGTGTGTTTTCTGAGGTGTGTCCAGGCTTGTGTGAATGTGCTGTGCGTGCAGGATGCGGGTGGATGTAGGTGCATGTGTGGACGGTGTCATCTCCTTTTTTTTTTTTTTTGTCAACAAACACCTGTTTATTCCCTGTTAATTAATTGTTTAACATAGTTTCAATTTGTCAAGCAGTTTGCTCTTGGTGAAATTAGCCTGCTAGCTTGCTGACGTTAGCTAGCGCGCTCCCTAATCAGTGTCCAGATGAATAATAAGTGTTGATGTGGCCAGATGTTGCTCCTTCATACATCCTTTGGAATATAAATAACGTATGACATCTGCTTCCTTAGCGCTCTGTAATTACACAGATGATCACAATTGACTAGAAGATGTAAGATTTAATTTCATGGGGCTTACAAGGTTACCCAGAACACATTTAAGTGTTATTATCAATAAACATTTCATCAACTGTATTGACACAAATGCCCAATGCACTGCTGGCATATTTAAAAGTATTTCCAGGTTTTAAATTAATATACCTTTGCAATAATGACTCGATATACAGTATTTTTATTCACTGACAGTTTGTTTTCTTTCTTTATAACAGTGAATACTGTGTTGTCCCAGAGAGGGGCACTGCAGCAATGCATACGGCTCTGGAACTGTTATGCTCTGCATCAATACACAATGCACTAAATAAATGGAGGTTTCTTCAACATGAGAAATCTTCAGTGAAAACAATTTACCATAAACACTGTATAACTCGATGTAATCAATATTAAACAATGCACGTCGAACAGAAATGTTTATGTCTGATGTTTTGTTGGGCAGAATGACTGTTGTTCAATTTATTATTTTGGGTAAATTGAACGTATCAACATTGTTTTAGTGTTTTGTATAAGCAGAATGACTGAAACACTTAGCAATTCTCACAGCGCACTTTTTCCCAGCTGCATTCCCTGGCCACTCTCTCATTATCAGGTATCACTGACAAGTGTCATGGTTGTTTTGGCAATGAAGGCCAGCCACTCCAAGTCCATTTCTGACTCCATTAGCAACTGCATCCCTCCATCCGTCAGACTTGGTTAGTCTTTTGTGTCGAATGCAGCTGTGAAGGTGTCATCCTTTAATGGTATAGTCCTCTCCTCAGCTGTGAATGGCAACAAAACAAATTTGAACCCAGATTTTTTTCCAGTTCAGCTTATCTATACGCTTCACCCTAAAGGAAAGTGGTTTTGATTACAACAGACGGGTCTTTGTTTTTGAAGCCTTACTATAATTCTGTTTGTCTACAGTCGACTGCGAGGAACACCGGGCAGCTTTGAAATACAAATATGTTCTAAGGTTGCTTCTTAAGTCACAACAGTTCTGCACTTGAAACAGTACAAAAAAAAAAAACATGTTAAGATGTTTCGCAGTTTATCTTTACATATATATTATGTTTTTCCCCTAAAATTAGTCTCTCCAGATGGCTAGTGTCTCAAAGATTCATCCTCATCAGTAATGAGTGCTGAGCATGCTATTAAAGACAGCTTTGTTGCCCCCAAGGGAATCCTGCCCACTGTAGTTTGCATGCTTTAAAACTAATCGCCATATAAAGAAAGACACAAAAACTCTGCATAAATGAAAACAAGACATTTTCTGATGTGATTTTGTTTTTTAATATTCAAGAAAAGTCCATGTTGTATCTCTTCCTGAAAGGATGCAGCTCTTTTAGCTTTGTCACATAATATCAAATATTCCTCTGGTTCCTTTAGAAGAAATGTATGTGATGGCAAAGTTCAAACTATATTCATCTGCTATCTAAATCAAAGCACTTGTGAAGCAAAGCCATTTTTGCCTTAAAACACTCCCTTTAGGATTGTTCTAGCTTTGCACTGTCTAATCGCTCTTATAGGCTTAAATGACACTTTAAAGTGTGTAATAAGTGTCTTTGTGTAAATTAGTCTAATAATGATGGCATATTTTTATACCAGATCAGTAGACTGGATAATTAGGAATTATGAGCAAGTACTTACAGGTCTGTCTGTCTGTCTGTATGTACTAGACATTATGACATTACAGGGGTCTGTATGTATAATACTGTAAAGTCATGTTCCTTGAGTGAAAACGCATACAAAACTACAAAATAGTGGCTCAAGAGGATACTTTTAAATCAACTTCTCTGGCACAGGACTATTATAGAGATGCTCATGACAAAATCTACATCACAATTTACTTACCTACTGATTTGTTTAGATGTTTTTGTAGCATCACAGAGACTGTCAATTATAACAAACATTTATGAAAATGCACTTTTTCATATTTTAAGATAGACTTTCAAGTCCAGAAATGATGTTAAATGATGAAGAGTTTTAAAAAGAAAATCTATTTAATTTTCACTATGGTCCACCTGAAGACACTAGTGTTAATAGAAACAGAATGGATTTTTTCTTTTTTTTTAAGTGTGGACATGGCATAACTGCAAGCAATAAAAAGCCCTTTGCGAAGGTCATAAATCTCAGTTGTTGGCACAGTAATTCTTGAGTCATTGTTATTGATCAACACTCTTATGAATCCACTGAACATATATCATGGTTACTTTTATGAGGAGACAATAAAACATTATCTTTTTAGTACTTTGAAAGGGATAGTTTTGAAGAGGGATTACTTATCCACGGTCGGTCAGTGTACTATGGCAGTCAATACACCGCCGGTTTGAAGAAGCATACAGGAGTAGCAGCACAGAAGCTAAGCAATGTACTGATGTGGGTGGGGTCAGCAGAAAAATGTTTCTTAGCCACCTAAAAAAAATACAAAAAAATACAAAGATCTGTCAGTTTAAAGCTGCAGGATCCAGAATCAAGGGAAAGACCCGAGCCTGTTTCACACCGCTGTAGAAAAGTGAAGCCATTTTTCCAAGCTTCTCCTATAGAGTCGCATCTGCACAACGATTGATAGTTACAGCCATCAATCACATGTTTAACACCCCTACTTCTCTAAAAACACCTACATAGAAGGGGAAGAAGTCTTGTTTCCTGT
>JAPQRN010000019.1:989329-1001000 GCA_037367275.1 Coranthus polyacanthus | reverse complement strand
ATTGTACAGTCTGTAAAGGCCTTTGAGGTGAGTCTTTATTTGTGGTGTGGGCTTAATATAAATAAAACTGAATTGAACTGAATTGAATTGAACTGATAGAAGTACAAACCAGTTGACATATGCAGTGATCATTAGTCTGTTTTGGAAAATTGATGACATGTGTTCATGTGGTGCTTTGCATTGCACCAGTGGGTTGTTAGAGCACCTCTAGTATAAACCAAAGAGTGTGAAATTGAACATGTAAAGAGGTTAACTTTAGCATCAGGGATTCTCGCCTCCTACCATCTAGGTTCTTGTCCAACAGGGACTTCACAGAAAAAGTGTTGATATGTCACAGTGGAGAGGTACAAGAATAGAGTAGACAGAGATCATAAGTTCTTTAGAATCGTGTGACATTTGGTGACACTTTCAGTTTCATCACCTCACGCTCATATACACATGGAGCAAATACATGCACAAACACATTTTCTCCCCCTGACAGAAAATGAAGCTGTCTTCCACTACACGATGCTCTTTTTGAACTTTTTTGCAAGAAGTCTCTTCAGTGTGCTGTAGTGAACTATGTAGCCCAGCACGTTGAATCTCACCTTGGTGGGATTCATCAAAGAGAGCAGCAAGCAGCTTTTCCCTGCTGTACCATCATGAGACATGCCTTGCGGGACACTTCCATTCGCTGTACCAGACCTGAATACAATGTGACAGGCTGTAGGATCAAAGACAGGCCCAGCTTGATGTTTTGCACAAGTTGCCATCACTTATGCACCTGATTAAAACACATTTCTGACAAATGGTTAATGAAGAGTTGAGACAGTTTAGTCAGTTGTGTGCAGATTTGTGTCTTTGTGACTCATTAATAAGATCACCCATTGAACAAACTGAAAAAAAAAAATTGCAGTAATCTGTCTTCCCTCCACACAGGGGAGACAGCAGTAAACAGGGTCATGATTAATATTTGGCCCAGCTGTTGTTGCAACACACTGTGCCAGTGGCTGTGTTTGAAATGGCATAGTATCTACTATTAGCATACTGATTCTGACCAAAGGTAGTAAGCAGTATGTAGTATGTGACAAACCTGGAAATCAATATGCAGCAGATGCACGCTACACTGGTACCTCTAGAGCTATACTGCATCCCACAATGCAGTACGGTTATCACCTTCTTTTGTTTAAAGTTGGCAACTACCTTTTAAGGTGCCAGCTCACTATTTACTTACATGAAAAATGGATGTACAGCTAAGGAAATGTAAGCAAATAGTAAATACGCTATGATATATTTTCACACAAATGATTATGTGCGGCCAAAAATAGCATGCTGTGGCAGTTTATAAGCAATGTAATTGACAAGGCAACTGACATAAACAATCTCAGGATTTCACTGAGATTTCTTTGTAAAAATAGAACTCAAACTTCTGTAAAAGTCTGCTATAAACAGGCAGCTACACTCTCCTTTTCACATATGTCATATTGCACTGAAGATGTAGGATGTAGTACATATGTGGCCTATGCGGCACACTGTATTAATTCAAACACAACCGTTGTCTTAAAGTTTTTGAAAAAGGGCCTTGCGGCACTGGCAACCGTTTTTCTTTGAAAGGTGTCGGGTAGATTCAACACTACATTTTGTATTTACAATATAGCCCATTACAGCCTGTTTTAAACGTATGCAACATTTTATAATAATAATAATCTCTCTAAAAACAGTACTTCTCAAAATCCACATTCCAAAGTGCTGTCTCTCTCAGGGAGAACAAATCCTTCCATGTGCCTCCATAATGAGCTGCTATTTTATTCTTTTACTTTTTTCAAGTGTAGCAAACTGCAACAATTAATTCATCCTACCAGTGTTTATGAGAAGAGATGAGCATTTATCATACATGCTTTCCCTCAGTGCCCCGAGATATAGGTCCTTGTTAGATTTATAGACTATCTGATATCTATAACATCTCAGTCCCTGAGGTCCTGTTGTTTTCCGTGCTGATGATTAATCGACAGGTCAGCCATTTTTGTGTGAGTTCGTCAAGGGATTTATTGCATTTCAGATGTATCTACAGAAGGCAACTTGTGTGCTCGCGTTGAAGGGACAAAGATTTTGTAGTGCGGCACTTTCTTGATAATTATAACTATTTATAAATGGCTCCGGTTTCCTCTGAGCCATGCAGCTTGTGTCGTCAAGACAATTAGCATGTAAAGTACGCAGACGGCAAGCCCTGAATACCTGAGACTTCTTTAGCGCCTGTCAATGTCTTAGCATTGCTCTGGGATAAATGGTGAAGAGGGGATTTAACACTTTTATATTATCCATTTAAATTAAATTTAATAATCCTGTAGGTAAGCATCACTGTCACAATATTAAGCTTGATAAGTCTCACCTGAAATATCCACTTCATACCTGCAATGAAACACTGAATTTTAATAGCGCGCGGCAGCTTTTCTGAAATGTTATATAAGAAGAGGGATGATAATCTGGATTAATGAAAACAAGTTAGAGACTTTTCTTTGGTTTTGCATGGAGTTTACTTCACTCTGAGTTTACTTTATACTTTACTTTTCACTGCACGTGCAACATGAAAAAAAAAAATACACGGGTGAGTTTACATCATGACACTGGACTGTGATCGCAAGTAAACTACCTTTTCCTTTAATGTTACTGCTAAAGGTCATGAAATCAATTATTAAATCAAATCAGATTCCTATGTACTAAAAATGAAGCTTGCCTGACCTTTAATTTCCTATCTATTGTATATTAAATTACCTCTCCAATTCACAAGTGTTAAAGTCAGCAACGGCTATCCAGAGTAGTGATTATTGAGTAATTAGTTTTGTGTCTCAGCAGGACATGCATTGCTGAGTAGAAGGCTAATTTTCTTTTAGGCTTTACTGCTCTCACTTTCCCATTCACCCACCATGTTGTCATTCAAGGAAAGAGCTGATGATAGATGATGAATTAAATCTCAATATCAGCAGCAGGAGGGGAATCCTGAGTAAATTCTGTATCATGCACAAAAACATAAAAAAGAAAAATGTATAGCGCACGTATGAATGTAGAGAAAGTATAGAAAGAGTAGCAATTCTTACATCGCAGTGACACAAGACAAAAGGAAAGTTAATTCCTACACCACTATTAGCAGGAATTACTGCGTTTAGCTTTATCTGTAGGCTACAGAACAACAATAAACACAATCAAAACACACAGAAAAAGAAACTACACAATAATCAAGGAAAAGTCAGGTATTCAAGAAAATCGAGTTGACAATTGGTTTCGCTTCTGAAATGCTCCAGTTTCAAAGGATGTAACAAATCAAAGCATCAAAGACATAACCCGACACAGCTGCATCCAGCGGTAAGTGTGCTACATTCACCTCAAGTGCAGCCATTAATTCACAGTCACTGTCATGCATTCGTTTAAGTTACAGCTTAACTGCAAACTTAAATTCATCCGGGGCATCAATTTATACCCACTCATATACATCCGATTTGATAAAAATGACACTAAAATGGCTAAAAATAGTACTGACAATCAAGGAAATCACACAAATTCTGAATTTAAAAAGGATCACCAAGGTTATCTTACTCATCAGCGCCCCTTCTAAACAAGTGTGTAGCTGCTGCCAGGACACAGTGATGGGAGGCATATTGGAGTCTAGGTCAGGGCTGCTTCAGTTCCACTCTAATCAGCACTTCACCAAACAGGAAATCTGGGTGGATGAGATGGCTTGAACCTCAACTCGACTGCACACCTATGTGGAGACTCCTTCACCACCCCTGAATTACCTGTGAAATTGTATTTGAAAGCAAACCAAGGCCAGCTAAGGATACGGTTGATCAGTCTGCGCTTGATGTCCTGAAGCTTGTTTAGGGGCAAACTCTTGGGAAAAAAAAAAAAAGTGATGAAATGAATACATACACATGCGACAGCTCTGAAAACACTGGTTTTCCCCCCCTGAAAAGAATAGACTTAAAAGATAATTAAGAGGAAAAAAAAAAATGACACAGCTCACCATACTGTGGTGATCAGTCCGGCTGAGTGATGTGACCATTGCGGGTCAGAGGAGCCTGTTACAGTTCGTCCCTCTCGTTTATCTTCATCTCTCCCTCCCATATCCAATCATGTTTGCTCACTCGGCTTGGTTCTGTGTCTCCTCCTGCCCCTTTTCCAGTGGAAAAGGTAGTCTTTAAAAGCACCTTAGCACTGACCCACCTTTGTACTAGACCGTTGCTGACTTACTTTTACATTGATAAAAAAGCCAAAAAGGAGGACAGCCTGAATAGAGAAGCTACAAGATGCAAGGCGAGGCGAGTTTCTTTATATAGCGCGTTTCATGCACAAATGCAGTTCATTGTGCTTTACATAAATAAAACAAGAAATGAAAGAAATACTAAATAAAAGTGCATAGTATACTGAAGAGAGTAATATCATTCAAAACACATCAATATAATTAGAAATGATCGTCTACACCAGAATTACAGTACAATATGAACTTTTTTTTTTAACATGGATTTGAAAATCACTACGTTTTGGGTACATAAGATTATATTATTCTACAGTTCTACAGTGCTCGATTTGGGCTTTGATGTGTTCTCCTTTCATCACAAAAGAAATATTTGAACCTTTAGAAACGCAGTTACCACACAACGTGAGACACACATTTTCATTAATAAAATAAACCATTTATTTATAGGCTGCATTTTGTCCTATGTCATTATTAAGTCTGAGTCCTTTCATGACTCTGAAATTGTTTTGCATACCATTCCTTCTTACCTCTTACTATCACTTATCACTTACTGTAAACCAATGTCACAAAGTACTGGGCTACATTGTTTTGTTTTTTTTTTCCTTCCCAAACAAGCCCTGAAAGGAGAATGTATGCTGCTTCTTTCCTGGCGTCTGAAGTGCAAAATATGGCTCAGTTCAGTCAGACAGCCACTGTATATGAGCTTTAGACTTTTTCCTCTCGCTCCGAAAATCCTCAGTGGTGTGCCATCACAGCTCCAGTACCGGTGTGGAGACAGCAGATCAGGTCAGTCACGGGGGGATGCGAACTCACATTACTCGCATTTTATTCACCTCGCGCACAGGTTCACCTGTATGCTGTCATTTTGTAACTTTTTCCTGGAATTAGTTTCCGTCCTTTTAAATTTGCGATTTAAATGCTTCATTTGTTCATTAAATACATTATATGCCCTGTACAAAGCTCAAATACATTTGTGTAGAAATGTGCTCAATAAATTTCACTTGTCTTGCCATTTGAAGCTATCCTATAAATCTTCGTAGCAAACATCCATGGTGTTGAATATGACTCATGGGGTTTTGTCGGCAGATTTTGTTTGCGTTGTTTGACTTCTTCCAAGAACCACTAATAGGAACACTGTGTTCTTAACTGGCATGGGCAAGTGATGTTTTTCACAACTGAAACTCCTCCAGACCTAGTAGTATGAGTCATCTGCAGAAGCCTGTTTGCTTGTTAGAAATGTTCTACATACTGTATATGTTCTGTACAATATTATTACAACCCCAACTAAGAAAAATAGTTGCAAATGCAAATTAAAAAAATAATGCAGCGATATTAAAATGCACTTTGACTTGTATTTCATTGTAGCTATATGAAGAGGAGACGCAGCATGTTTTTCCTGGTCAACTTAATTTCAAATATATGTTCAGGCTGCTACACATTCAAGACAAAGTTGGAATATGAGCAATTTAGGACTAGTGATGAGTTAAAAATAATTAAATGACAATGTGATTAGAAACAGGGTACATGAACAGGTGATTGCAAAATAATAATAAAAGCAGCATCCGGGAAAGGTCTAGTAAGTACTAAGTAGTTTTCACTCAGCAAAATGCAAAGAAAGTGAACCTGAACTACCGCTGTGTAAATGAAAAGGCATTTACTTTTTTTTTTTTTGTACTTTTTTCTTTGCCTTTGGAAATATTTTAGTGTGGAAATGATCTGCAGTAAGTAAGCAAAGTACTTACATAATCAAGGTAATCTTTTTGTGATTAAACACTACATGCTCACCTTCAAAATATGAGTAGGTCACTGTTTTTCAATATCTTTAAGCAGTATTTCCAACGGCACTGACAGACAAAACAATAAACTTCACATTTTCAATGAAGTTTTTATTCTTTTGCTTTTCCACCTAGACCAACGTTTTTGCAAATGCAAGCATGGAAGAAGGCTTTACAATAATCACATCATCATAGTCAGGGCCTTGGTGAATGTTGAGATTTACCTCTTCAACTTTAAAGAAGATATAGTCCATATTTTCGTGCACATCAAAAAATAAGGTGGTCAAAAGCATTAGCTGAGTAAAATTAATGATTCATCCTTATTATTGATCAGTGAGCCAGCGCTTTGTAGGATATTTAAGGTGATTCTTCTGTCAGTCAGTTAAATAGCTTTAGTCATTATTCATCAGCAGTAATAATGTGCGGTCCATCTGTTGTCTCTAATTTCAGAGATGTGCTGTGTGTAATTAAGCGCGGGTCAAAAAGCTATGGTGCCTCCATTTATTCATTTAATCTTCCACAACGGCAACAAGATGTAACAAAACAGGTACACGACCTTCTCTATAGAGCACGTTAGAAACTATTCCACACAGACTCAGTGAATGAGGGTTTTTTTTTTGCCTACTTTGAGTCAGAGATATGTTGCTGTTACCAGTTCTGCCTTAATGTTTCATCACAGGAAAGGTCATGTAAATATACCCAGACTTTATCTCATAAATTTAACAGAATGTCTAAATTCACTTCTCCCAATTCTAAAATGCTGTCTGCTCTAAGAGAACCAAAACATCACATCAAAACTTTGATAACTGAGTCTGTAAAGATAGGGGGTGATGATTCTGCTTATATTTGTGCTGTTCAGTCATTCAAGATGGTCTTTAAAAAGTATTTTCTATTTCCCTGTTTCTACCATAAATTACCAGAATGTCATATTGTGATTCATAGTTCAGAGTCAGCTTTGACAAATATTAGTTTTGGGCAATAATACACACATATTACACATTAAATAAAACAGCATGAGTGATTTTATAATTGCTTTTGAGACAAGGGTGAGAAAAACACTGCCCATTGTCAAATGTTCTATTGCAGCTGTGTATCTCTCCAGTGCTCAAATGACCTTGAGATACAATTCAATCTACTATTCAATCTCTTCCTCTTGTTTTTGAGTTTCAATTAGACTTAAGGCACAAAGGCACAAAGTAAATGTGACTGGCTAGAGAAGAAAAAGAAGAATCTAATCTAAAATCGTTCCCCGTGGTTTATACATCTGACATGTTTTCTTTCTGTCACACTGAACTCAACCAGTTAATCAATTACATTGTTTGATGAAATAACAGATGTATATGTTTCCCAGCACATGGTATACACTGTGGTTACTTACATTCTGAGAGACAGCAATGCAAATCCACAACACACTTTTGCTTTCAAAATGCACTTTTTGCTTTAAAAAATAAGGAGTCATCTGGGCAGTGTTTGCTGTAGCCAAAGAAGATTATTCCTCTGTGCTTCATGCCAGGTAACTTAATGAGATGCTTAGACCACAGAGAAGGCCGAAGCATATGCCTGAGTGTCACTTCTGTTTAGGGAGGCAATATTTTCCGAGTGGAGAAAGGTTTCAACTTGAGTTTAATGTAAGCATGCTTCACTGCAGCAATTAAGAAATACTTGTTAGAAAAGGGCATTCACGCTTTTTTCTATAGTGACACAAATGCTTTGCACTTGATTATTTAATCAACTAGCCACTGTAAATAGAGGAAAAACACACACACACTATGATCTCAAATTAAAACTAGGTTGAATCACCCCCTTCTGACACCATCTTGAAAAGTCATAAGAAGCATGCAGTAGTTGCTATCAATTTGTTGCATTATTTTGCATCTTTAGCAGCCTTTTTCATTTGTCAGTCTTATGCATACGTTGCAGCCAGAGTCATAAATGGACACTGAGATATACCTTCAGGCGAACGCAAGTTTTACTTCTCCCTTAAAGCTCAAAAAACAGCCTGTCTTCAGTGGCTAATCGCGTCAAATTTCATTGGAAAACACAGCACCAAAACACAGAACACAAAAATACTCTCCTTCTCTAAACACACCTAATGCCCAGGTGCATACCCTTGACCAGCCCGAAGTGAACCACATGGAAACACATGTGTGGTCCTAACAGCACAAAACAATAGTGTGATTCTCTCACACATATATGTGATGGTACTATTTCAGGCGTATTTGATGAGCATGACAGCATGTTTTCTAGGCTTTATGTTTCTTGTCAACAAGCAAAACTACTATTCAAGCAAAATGTTTGACTTGAACTATAACATGTTCGTTATTATTAAGAATCTTGCGTTTTTTATTTACATTCAGTCAGTATTTTTTTTAATGATATGATATAAATCAGAGTATCTGTCCTTTAAAATATCTTTACTATGAATCTAATTTTTATTTGTCATTTTTCTAATGCCTACTTGAAAACACAACATTTTTCTTAATTATATCAAATCACTTTATATACAATATAATGCAATATAATAGAAAAATTTTCAGTTTAAAACTGCAATTGGCTACAGTGACTGAGCTGACCCTGTGGTTTTCATTGACTCCACTTAAGCCTGTTAATATGCCTATTATGTTTTAGTACAACCACATGGTGCTCTCCAAGAGACAAACAACTTAGCTTACTAAAGACTGCAAATGCTTTCTAAAAACATGTAACATTTGAAACTTAAGTTCTATTAGTACCAGAATATATCCCAAATTAATAAATAACTTGAACATATGAATCTGGTGAAGACAGGAGGAAAGTCTGCACTGTTTATCTCCAATATTGTTATTCTAGAGGGGTAACAAGATACAAAAACTCCAGCAAAAAAAAAAAAAAAAAAAATTAATTATGAGGCTGATAAGGATAAATCAAAAAGTAATTGGCTCCCATTTTTTTCCATATTTGTTACGCAATTGCTGTATCACAAAACAATCACTGAAAAATATAACATTTAATACAAATTATGTGTTTGGTCTTTGTGTCCCTGGAAGAGGGTTTATTCTGGGCTTTCTTCAAAGCTCATCTCTAGGGCGTTGGGACAGTTCTATGACTGTGCTGCACAGCGTACATCTGGGCCCAGTCAGGAGTCCTCTTCACTATCCCCTTTGTGATGAAGATTAAGATGAGCGGGAAATGAACCTCATCTCTCAGTGTGATTAATGTCCACCAAGTGTAATTAAAGACTTTTAGTTAATTCCCCTGTCTCTGCTCCTCAGTAACCATTTTTAATCATTTCCTCTGGTTGGCTCTGTGTAATTGAATGTCTTCATTATATGGACTACAGCAACTGAAATTATACAATATAAATAGTCATGTGTAATATGTTTAGGTGCATCTGCTTGCAAGTATATTCTCCTCTTAGAAGTCTTCTAGTTGGGGTCTTTTGAAAACCAATACAAAATACTGTTGATACCTTTTTCGTCTTTCTTTATTTTTTTGGTGCAGCTAGCACTTTTACATTTGACTTTTTCTTTCTGTTGTTGAAAGCTGAGTTTTTCTCAGAGTACAAAAAATAGTATCTGAAGCAGATTTCTAACAATGCATACAGACTGCCATCAAAACAAACTTGTGAGATTTTTATCTGTGCTTGACATTGAAGTAGGTGAGAGTAATAAAATCACAATTCACTGTTACCAAGGAGAGCAACTTTTCTAAAATGGTTAAACAGACATTTAATATGTCTGAGCTCATGAAACTTCAATGAATCATTCTTAAAAACAGGGCCCACCAGATTTAAAGACACCACAAATCTCCTCACTGAAAATAAGAAAATTATCTTTGCATCTAAAGTTGAAGTGAAAACCATACAATATTTTCTTACACAAATTGGCCTGGTTCAAACACATTTATTTAGCATGAGGATAAGATGCTATTGCTTGTTCTGTAAGCTCAAGTAAGTATAAAAACATATTCACACGAACCATCATGTCCTCCTAACTATCGAAAGAATATGTTGATTGTGACTCCCAAATTCGACATATGGGTATTTGCAGATTTGCTGATCTAGAAACTCGATAGGACAAAAAGTACTTTCAGACCAAACATTTCTGGGGACTCTCTGAGGGGGCCTACCCAGTGGGGAGCTCCCCCAAGAACTGCAGACCTTCAAGGGCTTTTTTTTTACTCTCAACACTTGCACTGCCAGTAGGAGCGATGAAGTGATGGAATAGTTGACCAATGGTTGACATAGTGGTGCCTATAATAATTCAAATGAGCTCAACCCTAAATATGTCCAGCAGTAAAATGCAAAATACACATTAATGCAGCAGTAAAATGAATCCAAAAACATCATAAATCTTCTCAGTGACTATTCTGACTTCGTATGAAAAGCAGGTTGGCTCATCAAATTTAACACAATGCACTTACTACGTCGCCCAGTGCTGCCAGTAAGTATTTTGTTTCTATGTTAGTATTCAAGAAGCCATAACTTTCTGCTAGGGTGTCACTGACGATGGATTCAAAAAGATGGATTGCTGATTCCTTTGTGCTTGTATTTCCAGCATATGCAGTTCTGTGGACAAGGATAGGGTTCAATATACCATAACAATATACCATAACACTTACTAATTTTTTGATCCAATCTATTTTGACGTTGTGATCTTTTATTGTTTTGTGTTACTCCAAAACATCTAGATATGGGCAGTAGGACAAATGATACAAAATACCACAGCTAATGTTATAATGTACAAAGTAACTGTTGCATTTAGTCTGTGACAGTTACACAGTTACAGTTTGGTTAGGCTTAAGCTCAAAATCAACTTGTGGTTGGGGCTACAACAAGAATGGTACATTCTACAGTCTACTGCTTATCTGGATTTGGGTCGTGGGGGCAACAGCCTAAGCAGGGAAGCCTCCCTCTCCCTGGCCACCTCCTCCAGCTCCTCCAGGGGGACACCGAGGCATTCCCAGGCCAGCCGAGAGATATAATCCCTCCAGCATGTCCTGGGTCTGCCCTGGGGCCTCCTCCCAGTGAGACATGCCCGGAACACCTCCCCAAGGAGGCGTCCAGGAGGCAACCTAACTAGACGCCCAAGCCACCTCAACTGGCTCCTCTTGAGCCAGAGAGGTGACGTTCCATGTCCCAACAGCCAATTTTGGTAACCGGGGATCAGACCTCCAAGGCCCCCACCTTTGGCTGCTGCCTGATCCACACTGCACCAGACCCTTACTACCCCTCCTGTGGGTGGTGGGTCCACAGGAGGGTGGAACCATGTGGCTCATTCAGGCTGGGCCTGGCCAGGCCCCATTGGTTGGCCCGGCCACCAGGCGCTCGCCTACGAGCTCCTCCACCAGGACTGACTCCAGGGTGGGGCCCTGGTGTCCCCAATCTGGGTGAGGTAATCAAGTTCCTAGCTCTTCTTTTCATAAGGGGCTTTTGAATCACTCTTTGTCTGGCTCCTCACCTAGAACCAATTTGCCTTGGGAGATCCCACCAGGAGCTAAATGCCCCCGACAACATAGCTCCTAGGATCATTGGAGCATGCAAACCCCCTGACCACGGTGAGGTGGCAATTCAAGGAGTTGGGACATGGTTTAACAGTAATCAAATATGTGCACCCCGAACTGATTCTTTAATTCTCCACTGAGAGGAGCCTCATGTCACTTCACGTCATTTCATTAAGTAAGTTCA
>JAPQRN010000019.1:961661-989229 GCA_037367275.1 Coranthus polyacanthus | reverse complement strand
TTTTTGCTATAATTAATGGTTTAATTAATGGACATGGTTTAACAATAATTAAACCGTTAATTTTAGCAAAAATGTCTCTGAAATACAAAAACAAATGTGTAAATTATATTATTATTATTAATATGTGTTGAAAATGGACTGTATTTACTTGAAATGAAATGATGTGAAGTGACATGAGGCTTCTCTCAATGGAGGATTAAGGAATCAGTTTGGGGCGCACATATTTGCGCCCATAGTCTGTCAGAATTGTTTTTATTTTCTTGTCTTTATGTGATTTGCTAATTTTCATTGGGTTGTCAAGTGACCTTGAGTGAGATACAGACAGTTTCAGGTCTCAAGAATGAACATGAAGCAGATGATTAACCTGCCCCAAATGTCACAGGTAACAAAGTTTTGTCCTGTTCAGCCCATTACACCACACCACACTGACTGACACATCAATATTTTGGCTCTGCCAAATTCATAAGTGTACTTCTCTCTCTCTACTTCTGTTCTAAGTGCCTTTTCTGGCTTTTTGTGCATCTTAAAATATAGATGAAAATACAGATAGAGAGTCAGTCACTACAGCCACATTTCTGGTATTGCTAACATAGTGAAAGCATAAAAAAAACAAGAGGGTCGAGAATTTCTCCTATCTATTCCAAGAGCAGTGAAGAGCTGGTATCACCCCTAATAAGCAGATAAAACACAAACTATGAAAAGATTCAATAAAGAATTTACCAACAGTTAATGATAACGTGGCACTTCACAGTAATAGGTGAGCTATGGTCCATTAATACTGAGAAAACCTTACACTGCATTCTAAAACGAGCCAGTGGTGATTTGATGGCACCATCAGATGACTTGAATCAAGCTGAGACCAACCAATTCATATAGCTGCGAACTTTAGCTGAAACGTTCTACAATGGCAAAGTCCACGTTTGTTGTTCCACCAGATACAGTTAAAAACATAAATGATAACTTAAGCACAGTACATTTTGTGTTTTTTGTTAAAGTCAGCATCATGCACCACAGTCCAAAATGTAAACAATCTATACATCAAGGTCATCTTGTGTCCCTTTTTGTGGGCAAAACTATAGAGGCTGATCATTTCAGTACCATTTCCATTCAATGATATAGGAATACTGCAGTAGTGCTCTTGTGTGCTTTGAAATCAGTTACTTTAACAACATTGTCTGTATTTCAAATACCTCTGTAGAGTTCAATCATGCAGGTGCCAGTGGTGTGGAAGAAGTCCATATTCCATTTAAACTGCCAAAGTGGTGTCTGAATAGCATGGCTGTGGCCAGTGTGTAAGGTCCACTTAGTGTCAACAGAATACCTTTGTTAGAGCTAAATCTTTTTTTTTTTTTTTTTAATTGAGGCCTGTGAACTTCATGTACTGTCTATAAGCACAATCCATTTACTGCATCAAGTCAGTCACTATATAACATGATAAAGGGATAGTCTTACTTTTAGTAATATTGACAGCTTTCTCATCTTTTCTGACTTTATGTTTATATTGAATATTGTCTGAAAGCAATAGCAAGTGCCTGCCATCAGCTATTATTAAAGGCTCTTATCACTGTATACTTCTGCTCTTTAAAACAAACACACTGACATCCTCATTGTAGTGCAAAGTAAATGAAATAGTCTGTTTTTTTCCACTTTGACAAACAAACATTACAGCTGCATCTTAAAGAATAATGATTTTCCACAAATCATCCACAAGTGCTGTTTGAAGATGTTTTTTGTTTGTTTTACCGACATAACTTTTTAATGTCACTGATGGATATTGAACACAGCATGTCTTTTATTTCTACAGCATACAGTATTATGCACTGTATTTCTCTGCATGGGCTCACCAACCGGTACTATACTGCTCAATACCTGCACAAGCTTGGCCTCAAATCCAACAATTGTTCATACAAATTTAATAATTTATGATTGAAACCTTATGGCCCTGCAGCAGTCTCATTAAAAGTACTGTTTCTGTGCCCTGGTGAGAAACTGGTTGAATGACCAATCACCACTGACTAAATTTTCTCCAACTGGGAAAATTAGAACTGGAAAAGGATTTCCTAACCTAAATCACATAGTTACCTTCAGCTCTCTGCTGTGAGGCTATTTTTGAGACATTTATGAAAGTATTGGCTGGGAGGTATTTATTTTCCTGCTCTTGAGCAATGTTGTATACGTTTGTTTAATATTGCCAATCCTTTGTTTACTATTGCATATGATTAAAGAGAACATTTGCTTTCATTAGATTCACTCTTTTGAAGTATTAACTGCATTTGGCATGCAGTTATATGTGGTTTTTCAAAAATGTCATTTTTCTTTTCAGTTTCTCATGCCTTCATGCTTTTTTTGTCTCAGAAAATGATGGTTGTGTACAATTATTGTACCTCTTGGACATGACTAAGATTGACAAACACATTTGCATCAAATCTCACCAGAAACATGTTTATCACAGGCACAGACCGTCGTATTTCTCAGCCTCTAAGCAATTTCTTCAGGATGACTAATTCCCTAGTTTATTTCACCTGTCAAACCACTGACATTACCATTATGTTGGATTAGTTTCACTCAACATTCTGTTGTCGTCTGACAAAAAAGTAAATCTTGTGTAAGCTGTGCATGCAGGTCTCGGAGACAGTTGGCTAATTAAAGTGAAATGGGGCAGATAATAGCTTTTAAAAACATTTCAGCCATTTAATGAGCTTATTATTTACTATGAAAAGGAATGTGTCAACACCACCCCACCTCCGCCACCACTGCCACCAGCAGCAGCAGCAGCCACCCACTCTAATTCCAGCTTGCTGTGTTGAGACTTGGCATCCATAAATTTTCAATGGCTAAAGAAATATTATCACAACTAATGAAATAATGCTTAGCCCACTCTAACACTCAGAGGTCCCCTCAGGGCAAATTGTCTAAAGTCATTCTGGGAAGATGGTAATTAAAAGACAAACTACAGCTTGAATAAAATGATCATTTGCACAGCTGAGGTCCTCCACAGAATGCACATTTAATTTTTAAAAAGTTATTACAGCTTTATGATGGTGCCAGGCTTTTCGTATGGCATTGATGTTTTTTTTCTTTTTCCATGAAGAGTTTGAAATAATGTTCCAGTGTCAGAGTTAAAAATGTGGTCATTCATGCATTGGCTTATTGGTCTAAAGGCTCACTGCAGCCCTTCAGTGCTGAGGCACTCCTCATTTACATTCACAGGATGAGAGGATGTCAATGATGTTCATTTAATGAGTTATGTTCAAGCGCTACATCAGTATAATAAAAAATTAACCCCTTTATGTCCTTCTCATCTTGGGAACACTTTTGTTTTCATGAGTTTGCGTTATTCATTTGCTGTTTCTGATAAGTTTTGATTTCTGAAATGATACTTTTGTAGTTTTGTATAACTACAAAAGTAACAAGGACACTGAAAGTGAAAAAACATTCTTTTGTTTTAATGGCTAAGACTCTTAGCTCCCTCTTCCGATGACTAAAGTCAGCCCGTTTACTCAGCACAGATAACTGGAGGAGAATACCATATGTCCTCTCTAATGAGAAGGTTCAGGTTATTTTAAATGCAGCTTGTTAAACCTCTGAGAATGGGGCTGCTCTAAGATTTTTCAGGTGATTTATGAACTGAAAAGTGCCAATTAGTGCAGGACAAACCAGCAACATTATAGACGGCAGGAGCAGAGGTTGCAACAGTGAACTTGACCATTGATGGCTCCATCGATCAAGAAAGGATTCTAGTCTCAGAATGAATTATGCCGTCACTGTGTTTGCCACCAGAGCATCAGATCTGGGTCAACTGGATGACTGAGTGTGTGTGGCACAGGGCCTCTTCAGAGAAGCCTTTTGATGCTTTTGATAGGCTGAAGAAGATCATTGTCATTGTTGTGTACCATCTCGGTTTTGATCTCTGACTTCAAAATGACAAGAAAGCCAGAGAATCAAAAGGTAATGCGCAATCAATCCATTCCCGCATGACAGCTGGAAGAAACCCATAGTTAAGCTGAAACAAAAGGCTGTACACAGGATTTGTTTAAGCTTCTTTATCTGAGCGGCAATGCCACAGAACAAAATCTTAGGAATGAGGGATATGCTTTTCAGGAGTGCCAGGCAACACAACCTGACCTTGTCACATTCAGAGCAAGCCCGGAGGTGTCACCCACTGACAGCCTTGCGACAGATTAAAATTCTAGCACATTTTTTTTCACCCACCCTCTATCTGCCCCCGTAAGCTCCCTTCCAACCCGTTAACTCCCACTCATCCTCATTTGTATTTATCTTCTTGTTCTTATTTCATATCTTTTCCTGTTTTCACTGACATACACAAAAATAGCTGCTTTGGAGCAATTAATGCTGGCATGTTGTTCCCCTTTTTTGCTATGCACATTGTGTACAAGTACCTAAAGGTCAGTGGAGGCATTTATGGGCCTGTTCTTCCATTATTCATTCTAAGTGTGTAGTTTGACACTTATGTCCCTTCTCAGGCCCCTGGGACTCATTTTTCTCTCCAAAGAGATGCATGGATGCAAACCTGGAGCTTTAACTGCAATCCAAGCACTTCCATTATAGTGGGCATTGTTCACTTGTGTGTGTATTGATACAATTCATCATGAAGAGTTGCTACTTGTGAGGCAGGTGGTGTTGATCAAGTTGGCAGCTAAGATCTGGGTGTGTACTTTTCTGTCTTGTTCATAAGCGGGTGGTCATTGACACTCACATTTTGTGATAAATGGCAAACATTAGGTTTGTGAAAAAGGAAATGTGGTTGGTAGTTATAAAAGTTCTGTTGACTTCAACAAGGTTCAGACCAAAGATTCAGTATAAGATGACACAATTTTTGGGTTTTAGGACATTGCAGGGAAAAGTTGCAGTGGTGAGAATTGGCCCATCTCAGCTCGACTTGACCAGCTGATGGTGACACCCGCAACTAAGCTTGTTAAATCAGGTTTTGGAACATATTTATCTCAGTATTTCTTGGCTGTTACCTCAGCTGTGAGTAACAGTAGCAAAACCTCTTGAGTATTATTTCAGCTTTCATATTAACAGGTTGGAGCAGCCACACAGCCTTAGAGGTGTTTCTGAGGCTCGGCTCAAGCCTCACTGCAACACATCATTTAGAAAGTTGGTGTTTAGTGTTTTTTTATATCAAATTGATGGCCATTATGAAAGGAAACCAATGTAGAAAGTAGGGCTAGTAGGAGAAGTTCTTCAGCAGCAACAGTGGCAGTGTGGACATGACTGAGATGTCGAAGTGCAGCAAGGTAGCTGACAAGGTAAACAGTGTGGCCCAGATGCTAGTGGTTTGTTTTCTCTGCTTAGAGATGACAGCAACTCCTCTCAATGAAGGAACTGCTCCAGGAGTAGAAGTGAGAAATTCTTGACCTTTGCTAACTGTCAACAAGTGCTGTAAATAACAGACAACCTAACCCTAACCCAAGACGGAAACCAAAATAAACATGTTGGTGTGTTCTAACAAAAAATGAATGTGGGGAAAAAGGGCCGTTTTTTTAAATACAGATATAGTTAATGTTTTTGCAAATGTAAGTCATGAGTAAAATGTGTAGCCTATTTGTTCCAGACTATTTCCAATAAACTCTGACCATGTTCATGGTCATAGTCTGCGTATCACCCATTGTTGAGATAAGAAAAATGTGTATCACCAAGTATTAGTAACATTCAATAAACGACATAATAAAGACAGTAATGGTATTCCAGAGGGGTAACCCAGTTCATGTTAAATATTACCCTATGTTTTTGAGTGTTATCCAGGGACCTCTGCATGACAGGTGGAAGATAAAAAACACTGAAACCTAATACATTATTAAACCTTAATTTTATCTGTGACATCAACCCAATATATTTCCTTATCAAACATGTTTCTATTTTAGTACTAATTCATTTAATTCCATCAAAAATTCAGATCCCTAACAGCACTCCAAATGAATAGGAGATCAAACATTTGGATACAAACTTACATTAATAATTAAACACGGAAATGGGTCCCAAATAGTGTAGAATATATTATGTTTCAGTGGGTTGCTTGGTATTCTTCATAAAGTGGGGTTGCTGTGAGCGCAACATGTTCTTTGCAGTGTTGGGTGTTAGAATCATGGCATGGTAATTCCTCTTCATTTGCACTGCATAAATTACATTTTCACTGTGACAGCAGAGCTCGCCCTGCATGGCAGCCCATAGCCAACCTACAATTAATTTAATATCTGAGAACGCAGTTCATTTGTTTGGCTGTGAGGGAATTGAAATCCTAATGAAATGGGTCCTCTCAAAATGCAGTCCCTGAATCATGCCAGTGTGTTTATGAGTGAATACTGTTTTATCTTTTTTTTTTTTTTTTTTTTTTACAGTTGTAATGAGTTTACCTGAATGTCCAGGTGATGGTAATCTGGATTGAAGATGAAGTAGAGTTGTAATAATATAATTTATGAGATGTATCTTTATTGCCATTTGGCAACAATGATGATAAACAAGAGACATTCAACCAATGAGCTGCTCACATAATGATTAATGTGGCCAAATGGAACAGCAACTATGCAAAGAAGCAATTGTAAAGGGATTACATGAATCCATCATTCCATATAACAAAAATCCTTTCACTGTCAACAAAATAGATGAAGGGGCATAAAGGACAAGAGGTAGAGATTGACTTGTTTACACTGCAGAGTGGGATCAGTCATACTGAAATCAGAGCTGGGAGGTGACAGGTAAAAAAGACTGTCATCTAACCAGCTACCTCCCCAGGGGCGTGAATATAAACAGTGCAGGCAGGGCAGTTGCATTCGGGCCCATGGAGAGGTGGGGGTTGAGTAAAGAGACAGTGAGCCCTGTTGGGAGGAGAATGGGTCCTTGTTAGAGATTCACGCCCTGTCCACACTAACACAGAAATTTTTCTAAACAGGTATTTTCCCCCTCCAGTGCAAATATGACTACAAACCATCAGCCAAACCATTGTTTCTGTTGGATTTTAAACTGCGGACACTGCTGATCTTCACATAATATTGGATGTAGCAGATGCAGAGGCTTTAGTCTGTCATTAAGTTGAGCAGTAACAACATGTTAAGTTATGAACTTAAATGAACTTAAAAGTATTGGTTTGGATTTTTGAAGTGTATTCTTTATATTGCATAGATTTTGCCACAACATTGGTACATGTGTCCATCTCCTAAATATGTCTGTGCTAACCGCGATCTATTGCTGACTTATGCACCTATATGACCTATATATCCTCTATATCTGGCATGGTTACTGTTGTTTTAAGCATAGAAATATGCAGGTGCATGTTCATTACACAAAGCAACAATAGGCATGTGCACATTGGGGTGTGACGCCATTGTTTTCTTATCTCTCTGTTTTCTCTGTCCACACAGATACACACAAACTGTAATGGCCCAAATGTAGAGAAAAACGTTCATTTTGCAAAATAACCATATTAGCGTTGACAAGGTATCAGATTGACACCTCAGAAATATACCTGACTTCAAAGAAGAACTTACAATAGCAATTCATACATGGTTCCAGTTGCTAAATTATGCCCATGGTTTCTTTAAGTTATACTTCTTCTACATAACCTAAGAAAACTACAAACAAATCATTTAAAATATTTGTCATACACAGAAAAGTAGTGATGATAGCAGGGTAGTACGTATGTTGACCTTGTGAAATGTCAAGTCTCTACTTGATCATGTGAGGAGACAATACAATGTGGAAGTTAGTTTAGTTGCAAAATCTGCCAAGACTGAGTGCATCTGCGAGCCAGGCAAGCACTCATGCCTTTCAAGCATTAAAGTGGCTGTAAGAAAGGGCAAGAGAAAAAAACCCAAAACAAAACAAAACAGGAGGATGAGGTAGCAAGGGTCCTGAATTTAGATTCCTTTGGTGTCAACAACCATGCAGCAGGTAATGTGAGAATAGTAAGCTAGATAGGCTACAATTAGTGCACTAAATGATCATAATATGTGGTGTTAGATACACTAAAAAAAATCTGTTCAATCATTATCATTGCTGTTTTGACCTAAGATATTTAATTATTTGTTTGGTTCTTGTAAATTGTAGGTAGACTATGGGGATGCTGTTACGGCAACATGTCCAGTCTTTGTTATTGACAAACTACAGGTCCAAAGTAATACTAATACACTGTTTAGAAACACAGTTCAGGTGTTGAGAATAATAGCGGCAATTACCACTGGCCCTGGGTGCTGCATTGTTAGTGTTGGTGTTATGAATAATAAGAGGATATTAAGGTGATTTTAGCTGAACTGACAAGGAGTGACATTCTGGTGGCAAGACCCTACATTTATTATTTTATGTATTCTATTCATAGATGTTATTAATGTTGAGTTGATTTTTAAATGTAGAATCTATGGCAGAAATAAGGCTGATTGTTGTTCAGTAAAATCATAATTTGAAGAGGTTTGTGCAAAATGTGGACATTTTTTTCAGGAGGTGGTGTTGTGTTTGTTAAAAATTGTGGCTCTCGTCTAATCTCAATGTGTACTATAGGCTTTATTTTACAATAATATCTTGCCTTTATATCAAATGGGAGTGCAGTCATGAGGTTATTGCAGCAAAAAATGCCTCTTGTTGAACTTAGCCTTCATTTCAGCACCACAGTGAAATAGACAGCTCCTCTGCTCTCAGTGCTGATGCTATTTTTTTTACGTTTCAGCTCTTTGACCATGATAACTCTATCCATGGTTCTGAAAGCTCCCCCTTTGACCCCCCTACTTTGCAGTAGACCTTTTCACAGCAGACATTTTGACTTGTCACAGCAGAAAATGCTCCCGCGTAATTATGTTCATTCACAATGGATGTATTCCATATAGGTGCAGCAGTTCCAGGGTTTTGAGTTTTGCATGTTGGCTGACTGGCATCCCGCTCTAAAATACTATAATGGAACAGATCCATCATTATCACCTGTGTTTTTTTCTGCTGAGACAAGACAAAATGTCTGCTGTGAAAAAGGTTTATTCGATAACTAGTCACTAGTGTGCACTAGGGTCCGTCATAATAGCCTGCACTGGGACCTGTTGTAACTACTATGCCACTGTACCTCTTTCTAACAATGAATATTTTAGTTTTGAACTTGCTTCCTCCTTTCACTTTATTGTGCTGTTTTTATGATGAATGAAATGAAGATGTCACTCAAAATACTGCATGTTGTTGATGTTTTGTCCCTAACTTGTTCTCCAGTAGGGTCCCTATTATTAAAAACAAAACACAAAGCACACAAAGACTGTAAGTTACTGACACATCACTGCTCTGTGCCACAAAGAAAAATCCCAATACCTCTGCATTATCATCAAGATTGAATCATTTCTCCTTGTGATATATTTAGTGTTTCAAGCACTTGACATGTGTGCTGTTTGTGCCATTGTTGTTTAAATATCACTGCATTAACCTTTTGATTAAGATAAACAGTCAAACAAATCCTTGTGGCTCCTCTGGGATTCCTGTTGTAAACACTTGATGGCTGTGTGAGAGCTGCTGGAGCCATTATCTTCCCAGTCAGATCTATCTTGGCCATCAGGGGACCAGCAGACACTTGCTGTCAGAGGCCAGAGCAAAATTGATCCATTGTAATTGCATCCTGTGTGAAGTTAATGACTTTTTAAGGCAAAGTGGCCATCATTGTTTCGTATTCTGACGGAGATATGTAAATGACCTTGACACACACATGCTAATTTGGCAGGGCAAGACAGCTGTCTTCATGGATAAGTTTGTCCTTCTTAAATGTCTGCAAAGGAAGAGCATAGCTGAGGTTGTACAGGTGAATAGCACCGTGCTGTTACCATGAACCATTTCCCAATGTAATCAGCTCTGTGGTCAAAGGTGGAATTTATCATGTTTCTTATGTTTGCTGACACGTTCTTCTACTTTCTTGTCTTAAACCACTTTATTCAGTGTGTGTTAATTACCATCTGTTACGATTTGAAAAAGGATTTGACATGTTTTTTCGCATAGTCATCAACAACCAATATAATTTGGAGGCATGTGTAAATTCGTGGTAATGTTTCTAAAGAACCGTTGCACATGATAAAGAAAAAAAAAAAAGCCAATCAAAATCGCAATCCATGGATATCTTATAGAAGCAGCAAATCACATGCATCCACCATTGTAAACACACCAAGTAAAAATATTGAGTTGTTTTATATAAACATTTTATAAAACCATGGATTTAAGCAGCTACAAGACAGGTAGTATCTAATCAACAGCTAGAAAACGCAATAGATTAATTGGTAACACTTTATTAAAGGGTAATAGATTGTCAGTTAAGGGATGCTATTTCATACATGAATTGATATGTGACCAAATTAGCTGGTGCTCAGTTGCATAAAACTTTATTTATATAACTATATTTATGTTTGTATCCTTGCATGCCAGTGAAGCAGGGTATTGTTTTTCTTCATGGCTGACTGTGTGTGACGAGCATAACTCACAAATGGATGCATCGATCTTTATGAAACCTGGCAGATATACTGACTGAGTGACTATCTAGAAATGCTTAGATTTTGGTTGTCCATTATAAGCCTTCGTTATGTTTTTCCTCATGCAGAGCTTGTATCCCTTGCATCCCAGATGCGTTTCATTACGTAAACGTTAGCATTTGCTGACCAGTTTGATTTGAAAAAAATAGCTTTGACAACAGAAACTGTATCTGCTTTTAGAGGCAGAGCAAATATGGGTCTGAATAAATTAGAATCCTGCTTATTTGGTTGGATAGCCATTATTTGATGTTATAGATGATGAATTAACAACGCATAACTGATAATCTATTAAGTCTGAACTTGTCACATGAAGTGGGAGCAACTTGATCATTTGTTAATTGTGGGCAACAGGATTTCATGATACATCCTGCATTAATTTATGCATTAAATCATCATGAGTCATCCATTAGTTACACATTACTTAAGCAGTTGTGTCTTGCTGGGGAGGGCATATGCCCAGGAATAGCATCCTAGGAAGGTAAAGGAAACTGTGTGGATCTTATGGTCATGAAGTGATAGATTTTACCTCCACTATCACAGGTTGTAAATAGCAAAACATTGAATTCAGTTTGATATCTGCAGGTCAAGATGTAGAACCAACAGAAAGCCTCAGGCCTGTCCTCAGTCATATTCATAGTCAGATTCTTATCTTAGGACAGATTTACTCTGGCAGGATGTTTTTCCTTCATGGAAATGTGTGCAGATTTAATTGAAATGTTTGCTCCCTCTTTTGTATCACCATTTCAGATCAATAAAATGATAATGATGGTGATGATAATGATCAGACAGTAAAAGTTTCTCTGTTTGAAACAGGTAAAGATATAGTAAGCAAATAGCGTAGCTGTATGTATTAAATTCAAGACAAGTGGCAGCAGTGTAGAAGGTAGTCTAGAAGTGAGTAAATAAGTGATTTTCATTTTCAACAACTATAAAAAGCACAAGATTTGGAGTTTGCATGATGCCCCTGTACTTATGTATATGATTTGTGCCCCTATTATAAAGTGATACCAATTAATTAAATAAAAAAACAAACACTCAAAAAAAAAAAAATATATATCTGTTGAGAAGGCCAAAGGGTAGTTAAATAAGTAATGGCACATATAGTATTGATATATAAAACATAAATTATTTGTTTTTCATACTATTCTCTATTTGCCACTGACCAACTTTGCTAACTTGTAACATTCGGATATGGTATGAGTAACTTTGCTCATCATAAAGCAAGATGTTAGCATTTAAGTGGCATCCCAGATTTGCTGGAGGTCGTCTTTGGATGTGTCTGTAAAAATGTCATCAGTCATTATGACACAGTCCATGAAACACAATGCTCCATTTCAGCTGGAGTGTTTCCTTCAGGGAATCACCAAGATCGTTCAAGTTGACTGGCTCCAGCAGACAATAGTAAATTGTTTGCTCTGAGAAATGATACGGCAGAGCCAGGGTGTTCTTCAGGCTTTAGACTGAGATATGTCACCAAAATTCAGCATCTTCTATCTTGAATAGTGGAATGGGACTGCTACTCATACATGAGATTTAGCTGAAGGCTTTATAGGTTTCCATATTCACAGTTTGTAGGTCGAAGTCATGGACTGTTTGCAAACAAAATTATGCCGCACATGGAAGGCCAGATGCAAGCCTTGGAGCCATTAATTTGAAAACTGATACGTCTTTGAAGAAATAAATAGCCTGATGTTCAACTCCTCAAGCTAATTCAATTTTCATATAGTCACCCTAGCCTTGCTCTTTTCTTAGCACAAATACATTTACTTAGCCCTCTGGACATTGAAAAGTTAGGAAACCAAATTTGTGAAGTTCTTTGAGAAGAACACAAGGTTTTTGATTAAAATAGAAAAGACTAAAGAAAGAAACTGACTCCCATCAAAGCAAAGACCTGCTAATGGAATATTCTTCAATCAATGGATTTGTATTTGTAGCAGCACATTTCATACGCAAGTGAACTCATTGTGCTTTACAGCAAAACGTAGAAAGAATTAAACAAATGACAAATAAAATGACCGTAAATAATGTTTGATAGTGCGTTGTATTACATCACTTGTTTAATTGTATGTAATGGCAGAGACTAAGGACTAATAAAGTACAACCACAATCATAATCTTGAGACAGAAATCTCTGCAGTTATATGAAGACAAGACTTAATAAACCTTAAGGTGAGGCAGAGAGATAATGGAGATGCTGTGCTAAATGAACCTTATAGCAGGGGTACAAAATATTTTCCTTCATTGATGGATTTTTTTTTTAACGATGACAGAGAATGCATCCCTCCCAATTTATATAACAATTTCAGCCTTGCATTCAGGAGACATATAAACGATTATCTGAGGGCACTGATTAGACTATCACGACAAATCAGCACAGTCATACAACATCTGCCTTTGAATTGTGAGTGTAAGTATAGGAAATCAAACTCAAAATACTCAAAGTACCAATATCTCCAATTTGTATTAAGTACAGGCGAGTAAAAGCATCACTTTACATTCCATCCATACCCAGAAGATGCCATCATCAGATTATGTTCATCTATAGTTATCTGTTGCCTCAGATATTTTTGTAATTGCACCCGTGCCCTGGTTAAAATGTTTGCTAGCCAACGTTACCATTCTCTCAGCTCTTAGTGTTACATTAGTGCCATCTCAGCTCTTCCAGGTCGAGTCTGTGCCAAGGTCACTTGGCCTGAGTTTCAGTTGACAGCTCCCAGTCAGCCAGGCCAGATGGTCCCCTCTGCACACATTACCTTGTGCCGATACCACTCTGAAGGTGAGGACATCACAAGTGACATTCAGAAGCCTAGTATCCAGAGTTTCAACTGACAGCAACAGACCTGGCATACCAAACAAATTAATGATGAAAATGGAAAAGGAAAGACAAGTTTTCTAAGCTTAACATTTCCTCCATGAAACATCTATTGTCCTGATTGATGTTTCACTAAATGACCATTTGAAAGAATTCTTGACATAATTCACACTTACATCTATTGTAAGTTAGAGGCTAATTGTGCTACTTTATGTTTCACTGCTATAACGATTGATTTTAGTGGTCTTTTTCAATCTGATGGTGCAGTGTGTTTTTCAATGAATGTTCCTTTACTTAGTCTGGAAAAGCACAGCCAATGGTAATAACAACATTAGCACCTGCACATCTCTTTTTTCTAATTTCCATTTTTTTTGTATCAATTTTTTAAATGTCCATGCTTTTAAGACTTTACTTGTTCCCCTGCTCTTCGCTTGAAAATACCAACAAATATGAAAAACTACAAACACATAGAATAAATATGAGAGCAGAAGCTGTAACTGTGACTTTCAAAAGCTGGCATTAAAGCATTGACATTTGGCTGAGTCACGAGTATGAGTAGTATGTTTCCAGCAATGTATTCAGCAGCTAAGCCTTCAACATAAAGAATAAATAAAAGCTAGTTTCACCCCATTCACAAACAAGTTTGTGCTCAAAATACTGTATTGAAATCAAATTTAAAGCTAAATAGTTGTATGTTGAATATGCTGGGCACACACTTAATGACTGTCAGGCCAATTATAATTGTGATTTGGATGTGATTACTGTCAGTGTTTACAGTCATCTGATAAGATCATGTGTATAGATTCTAATCTTAAGCCTTTGCAACTGACACAGGTGATCAATGAAGGGACTATTGTCTGAGAGACAGTAGACAAAAAGAAGACAAGGAAAGGCAATTAGAGAAGAAAAGTTTGTGGTGTAAAAGTACAACATAACCTAATATCGAAGCCCTACCACAACCAAACTGATAAAGAAAAGCTATAAGCAAGGCATGGTGTTCTTGTGGATGTATTGTTAATTGTGAATGTGTTCATGTTTATCATACCATTACATGGCTTATATAACATTAGCTAAATGTGTTTGCAAAGGAGGGGATGGTCTTAATAAATGGGAGCCCAAGCCTGTATCATATTGTTAAAATAATACTGCATTTGCTGAGTGTGTTTTCTGTGTAGTTTCCCTCTTTTCTGAATCAAACAGAGACTGTCTATCTCAGTACAGACTGCGTAGCCTTGCCTTTCCCAAACTTAGGGTCGGGACCCACAATGGGTCATGGAGCTGTTTTTCTAGGGCCACCAATTGGCAGAGGAAAGTATCTAGCAATACTATGATATTTGAATTTAAGAAGAGTGTTCTCTGGAAGAGTTAATAAATGCTGACCTTAGCAAAGTCATGTGAAATGTGGAGGAGAGGGTTCAGTTGTAAAAGATGGAAATGACATAAAAGATATAACAAAACAAAACTGATGAAACAAGATCAAAATGATGTAAAATTAGGTAAGATATGTAAAAAATCACGTGAAAAAAGGCGCTTAAGAGACAGTGTTTTAACAGTAGTAAGAGTCAATAAAAATGTAGATCTTTGGCAAATTAGGACATGTTTTTGTAAGTTCAGGTCACGACGAGACACCACATTTCTCTTTTGGGCCTTGGGCTGAAAAAGTTTGTGAACACTGGTCTAGCCATTGCTGACCAGTCATTAAGTCTGCTGTGGACTGATGTTTGTGCTCTTCTCTTGTAGTCAAAGGCTAAAATCTGCTCCAGTTGGCCGAAACAGTTCTTCTTCAGCTAGTCGTTAAATATGTGCTCATTTTAAATCACCACATATCGTGCACTGGTATTCCATTACACAGACAAACTGCATATTTTTAGTGTAGTTTTTGCCCTGGGAACCATTTACAGATTAGTAGATTAATCCAGTTGTTTTTTTTCTTGGTCTTGCTAAGATCATTACATTCCTTGATATGTTTACCGCTCCTCACGCTTTGACATTTTGTGACATAAAGTAGGAGATAAACTCGGCTCAAACGGCAGTAGCTTTAATTGAATCTGCAAGAAACAAGGATATGGTAATGGGGTGTATGAAAGAAATGCATCTAGGGGTGTCCTCTAAGGTCTCAGCTCATTATGTCTTGATCTCATAAAAGCTATGTGCTGCCTTCCTCAGAAGCTAACCCCAGAGTGCACTCATTTTAAATGACCATTCTCTATGTCTACTCTGTCTTTCTCTGCTGCTTTGGTCAAAGAAAGAAACGATGAGATGTGCTTTTGAAAGTCCCATAATTACTAAGCAGTAATCAACCCATTTAACATTCGTCTTTCCCTTTGTCCAGCATGTACAAAGGCTTAAGGATGGCTAATTGGGCAAGAGGGCTTACCCAAATGGTGCAGACTTAGTAAGAAAAGTGGCTTTCAACACAGGGAGAGAGATATGAAGAGCTTACGTCTTGTACTGAATAATTTTCTGATAACATTGAGACCATTCTTTTAGTTTTTGGAGAAAGGAAAACCTGGCTTAGTACAGCTTGCAGTCACTCTTGTGCTTTGTGAGGAAAGACTGCCTGCAGCTCAAGATAAAATGACGGGAGGTGACAAATTCATAACGGCTTTGTGTTCATACAATTCAGAGGGACTCTGCGGTTGGCCGGGAATAAGGTGACACAGCTGACAGGGATTTCATCTGGCTGAACTTGCCACACACCACGGAAAACAGACAGTCCTCAACAAGCTGCATCTCGGAAACTCAAACTGTGAATTTATTTTAGTACAGACTCAAACAAAGATACGCTGTTAACCGGTGAATACATTGAAATTATTTTTTTCAAAGAAGCAAAAAACACCTGGCTGAGAAGTTCAGTTTGTCAGTAGTCTGTAGAAGCAAACAAGACTTCACCCAGTGTAATTAATGAACTATTAACGGACAGGTTAAAGAGGTAAATGAGCTGAAAAAAACATTGTAAACTGAATTATATGACACCACTGTGTTGAAATCATCACATCAGTGCTGCTGTTAATATTTATTAAAATGGGCAAAGATATAAATGTAAGTGTAAAAATGGCCACACACTGCTTCCTGTTTCAAAATCATCCTGAATGTTGCCGGGCTGATGCTGATGTAGAGTCAGCCGCTCTCAAATCAGAGGTGTGCGACCCACCTGCCCTTCAGTAAGAGTCGGATAAACCACACTCATTTTCCAACAGGGCGAATTGAAGGCATCATATTGCTCTATTCAGAGCCACTAGATTCCTTTGGCACCAACTGCAATATTATAGAACCATGGCCTCAATCGGTTAGTTTATCTTGGTTCCCCTTCAGAAATGACAGCGAGGTAAAGCGGTGAAAATATTCTGATATTGGTTTCTGTAGGTGAGCCTTTTTTAGGTGTCAAAGTACAAAAAACCCAACTATCTCTTTCAGACCTTCATATGGTTTTGCATAGCTGTTTTGTGATTCAGTGTCCTGTAGATCTCTGCCCTTGCACCTCTCTCAGCCTCCTGCTGAGGTTTTAGCACTTCTCAAGCTTAAATTAAAAATCAGGACCTTGAGAAAAAATCCAAAAAGAACTATTGTGAATCACTACGAATCAAAATACTTAAATGCACAAATCCAAATAGGCTTGTAGGGAGTTAATTAACTCAAGCTTTACTGATGACAATAAGTGACTAAGATACAGCTTGCTGTAAGTCAAGGGAGTTGATATTTTTGTATAAACTTAAAACTAAACAAAATTAGAGACAAGGATGCTCAATGAGAAAATCACTATAAATAAATCATCCAGTTAACTCACAAATTCCCCATATATATCCCCATATATATTAACTTCACCTTAAACACAAAAAGTAAGTGGCAGGTGCTGATTAATTCAGGAACGAGGAAGAGAAAAATATTCTTGAGAAATTAAAATTTAAAAAGGTTTGTATTCAGAAGGTTGAGCTTTAAATTAAAAACCAGAAAAGCTCTGCACCAGAAATTGCTGCGCTCACCTCTTGGCTTTTCAAACTCACAAGCATGCTTTCAGAATATGCCAGGTGTGCTGAGCCTTATTAGTGTGACTACTTTTAAGCATTTCTGCCGTCAGTCACAGTACCTGCCAGCATCACTTTTGATGATACCAACAAAAAGAAACATTTCCTCCTGCCAGCAATTGTGCATCTTCCTGGAATATGTGCTTTGAAGACTTAAAAAAGAAATAAAAGACAGATAGAAAGGGGAAAAAAAATTAAAATCCTCCTACCCTCAAACCTTCACATTCCTATCTCCTCCAGCATCCCCAACCCCAGGACACTCCCACCCACATGCACATGCATTTCATCACAGTTCTGTGTTAGCACAGAATGATTCATCATAGAGGGGATTTAGGGGTAGGAGGTGATGGTGAGGGAACATTGAACATCCATCTTTGCCAACAAACTCAGAGTCACCTTTTTCTAAATGCACCTCATCATCAGTTCTCATGTATAAGTGGGAGATGCTGTTGCATACAGCTTGAAGTAAAACCATCTCTCTGCTCATCTGTCCTGTGTGAGGACAGGCAAACTTTCCAAGCAATTCCTCTTGGGAGTGGACTGACAGTGCAGCAAGCACATAAAATATGGCTATAAATAGAATTCAACAATGGCGTCATCTCATGTATGTACTTGTGGTGAAAGTTGCCTAAATAAGAATTTATTTCTCTACAGGCATTAAAAGATGATCGAATTATAATGCATTGAATTTTAAATATGATATAAACAAGAGCGCTATTCCATTATGCCATATTTATTATCACTAAATCTTATATTCTGATTTCTTTCAGTTAATAATGTTTAATAGATTGACTTTTAATTGTCTTTCTAATGTGTTTTTAATGGGCTGTTGTGTATATGTTCATATATGATTGGTAAATAATTACAGCTCTTTAAAATTACAAACAAGTGAATTGTCAAAATAGACAAACACATTTAAGATGCTGTAGTTGTATCCCCGCAAGTCCAAATCAGATTTCAGATGAGACTACTTGAAATAGCTCAAGAGTAATTGTGTGTTATTTTGTTTTCCTTGTCAGACTGTTGGCCAGTCAAATGTTTCTTGTTTTGAACTTGAACACATTCATCGATTCATTCTTTCAGCAGCAGCGGGGCACCTTGCTCAAAACACAAAGGCCAACTGCGTGACTGCATAAGTTTTCTCTTGAGGCCAATCACATAAATCACATGGTATTTATCATTTAGTATTTATCGGACTACTCGATCTCGGAAGTTTGTCCTGCTCTTTCTGTTCTATTCCCCTTTCCCTTCCCGTCATTTCATCTAAAAGACACATTTCCCCCTCCTGTTGTCATTTTGAGGTGTCTTTATAAAATCACAGGTTCATGTGAGGGGTCATACCAAAAGGTCACCTGTCTCCTCCACCACCTGGAGAGAGGTGAGAGAACACAGTGAGCTGTCAATCAGACTGTCAGTGGAGAGAAGAAGCAAAAAGTAATGAGTGCAGAGCGGGGGTGGGTGCACACTGACATACTTGTATGTGGTGCCTAAAAAAAAAAATGAAGAGAAAAATCTGCTCGATACACCGATGATCCTTAACCCTGGTGCCCCACACATATACACATTTACGTTACATCTGTGATGGAGTTAGATTCAGGATAGATTCATGCCTACATTATGTGTCGGGCAAGTGACCTCTTGTTAAATGTAAATGAGTTATTAAAATGAATGCAACAAAGTTAGAAGAACAGTAATAAAAACAGCAAAAAGGCACAAGGGACCTTGTTTTGCATTCTGCCTTCTATTAACTCATATCCTTTAATGTTAACACAACAATCGTTTTATCTTGTGAGGTGTCACACAGTGCACGACAACTGACAGAATTGTAGCATATTAGAATTTTTCTCAATGCATTCTGACACTTCAGATGGTTACACGTGGCAAATAGCATTCTCCCTCACTCAATCAGCACATTCAATTCAAAATTATATTTTCTATAATGCAATTCACCCCTGTGTGTATTTCAGTGAACCACAATATATATCTCGTGCCTTGAAAATGGTGCTAGAGGACACAAACATCGCCGCTGGTCTTAAACACGCATGTTGCGTCCGGTCTTCATGGGTTAAATGGCACAGTACTATAAATGTATGAATAAATAAATGTTGTCGGTCATCAAGAAAATGAGGTATGGTTTGAGACAGAAGCAGATGTTAATTGAAAACCTTCGTCTGGTCAGTAATCTCATCAGACTGGGAGAGAATTGTATCAGAGCTGAGATTGCTCTACATTGTCAAGGCCACACACATTCTAGGCTTGGAGAACACAAAATGTCAGTAGGCAGCTGGGTGTTGGCATCAATTATAGGCCTGCACCCCATTGGAAAGAACAGTGGTGATGCCGTCCAAAGTTCTTTCTGAAGCCGCAAGAAGTCTGCCTTCAGATTTGAAAGTAGCCTATTGGATTTCTACATTTTACATCATACTAAATTCAGCAGTTTTTCTTCCAATGCAACTCAATTTACCACTCTATCCCAGTTGCACCAAGAATGTGTTTCCCCAGTGAACTTTTCTTGCAAAAGTTGCAAAATGAAATGAAGACAAAATGTGAGCTCGTACCATGGTCTCCAAATACTGGATACATCTGCTCCTTGACTTAAAAAGTTACCTAAATACAGTAGTAAGGCAACAAGAAAAATGGTCTTTTTCAACTTTTATGTCACAAAAATTTCAGAGTTGTGAAATGTTTGCTAGAATAATCTTAGTTTCATGTTACATTACACTGACTAAACACAGTCCACGTTTCAGTAGATATGTGGTTTAAAAGTCCATGCGTTAAGTTGATGTGAAAGGTGACATTGCTACAATCATAGATTTCAGACTGACTGATGTGCTCAAAGTGCAGGGCATTGTAATGGTTTGCAAAGACAGTGTAAGCCTCAAAGCACCGTGTCAATAAAAGAATCTGACCTTACCAGACACACCACTTAGTCTAAAGTGGCCTGTGCTCACTTTTTCTTGATACGCAATCTTTTTGGAGTAGGCCATTTTTACATTTAGAGAACTTATTATGTCAAAAATGCCAAATATATTTTAATCCACCCCTTTTCACTGTGCTCAGATTTATTCATATCTAGCAGACACTACAGCAATACTATATGACTATGGTTTGCAAATATATTTATGATTGTTCCGGCCCTCCCAACCTTTTGGTGTTGGCTGTAGCTCCAGGCCCACTGGGAAAAGCAAGGCTTCGCATTCAACTTCTTCTCACCATGTCTCCTTCAGACACCTGTTTTCCCCACCGTGTCCTGGTCCCTGTCCTTGCCTGCTGGTGCAATCCACCTGAGTGATTTCACACCTGACACCGCTTCTCACTGCTTATCCATGGCTAATGCAACCAGCACCATCTACTGGGTCCCTTTATCCTTAATACCTTAATACTGAAGCTTTGTTGGTTGTTGTTGATCAGTGGTGGCGAATGGCAGCTTATTTGTGGTGATGGTTGTATGTCAAACTGTGGTTGTGGCTTGTTGCAGTTGTTGAGGAAAAATGACATAGTTGAGTCACAGTCAATCAGTACTGGTGATTTCAACGAATATATTTTTATATTCTTTTTTGGTAAGAAGGTTATAATGTATGTAAAATGACCACCATGTCAAAGCAGGTGGCCATGCTGTCGTTCAAGAACGCCTTAGGGAGTTGGAATTTCAACACTATTTCCCTAACATTTTTTCAGGTTTATTGCCCATATAATAATTCAATTGAATTATCAGTCGCTTGGGTTCTTCACAGTTGCGACTCCCTTGGTTGGCTTTGTGAATATCAAATGTTTTGCAATAGTATGGTCAAGAGCTTTCACTCTTGCTTTCTAACCACCAGTTCACTGCTCTATTAGAATTATTCTGCAGCCTATTTGTTGCTTCAGCCTTTGGGGAGAAATAAATGGTCCAAGAAAGATATTTTTGGGGTTTGTGATAGTGGATCATCACTCAGGGTGTTCTTGATTCTGTTTAATTAATAATATGACAGTGACATCTGACACAAGTGTCCTGTCTGAAATAACAGTATTTTAACAAAGCAAGTCTTAGGTTAGCTTCACTGTTTATCACTAGTGGCACAAATAAATGACACACGCTGATGTCATTTTATTCTTGTGCAATGACTTGTGTGGTTGCCTACAATTCAGTAGGTGTTATCATCATGCAGTGTACACAGAGTGTGTCATGCAATACATTTATAATATTGCTGAAATCAACAAGAATGGGCATATTAAAATACAAGTGTCTTATCTTTTTTTCCTTGACATCAAAGTGCACCCTACACACAAGACACATCCTCAAGAGAATGCTATAAACTACATCTTCTGAGTGACAATACAAAGGATTTGGTTATTGCTGCTGAATTTGTGCAGTGTATTGGCATCAGAGGCAGCACACTATATCCACCCATGCGTCTGAAATGGGGAAAAAGGAAGAAATAAACACATGGAAATGGAGCTTAATTAGACCTTTCCCTGATAAGGACTTGATATATATTGAGTAAGCACAGGTTTTCCAATAAATTCTGGGGTGTTCCAAATGAGAAGGCAGGAAACAGAAGCGCATCTGATAGAGTCAATCAAGTGCAATTAATCTCCGTTTTGGGTGAAAGTATGGGCTGGTTGTAAAGTGCCTCACACCCCTGGCATCATTACACACTCGGATGCCCACGGCCTTTTAAGAGGTGTGCCACGGTGGTCTATTTGTGCACCAGACCATGAAGTGTACAAGCAAGGCCAGGGACACTACCCTCACTGTGTGTCACAACACTGTAGCCTCATCAAGGTAACCTGCAGTGAAGCAATCTGTGAATGGAGATGATCAGTCCTCTAATCTAAATGCCACTTCTTTTGCATTGCATTCATTTATTATTATTTTATTTATTATGATCTATAAATGCTAATGCACCTGTACACATACAGACATACAGCGGAATCAAGCTCATGGAGCAAGACAAAGAGGCTACACCTTTATATATAATTTGCTTTGAGAAAAATAAGTACAATATGTTTTACATTTTACATTCCTCAAGGTAGTCACTGTTTGCTTTGATAAGAAACTTTTAAGACTCTTAAATAAGTAAAGTTTAGGTATAGCACTTTTCAAAGACCAAGGTCGCAAACTGCTGCACAAAGATAAAGAAATAAATAAACTATAAAACAACAAATTGTAAAAGAAAATAAACAAATAGATAAAAAAAAAACCATAAAATCATAGGAACAGTAAGAGAGCACGGGCCTCCGTCAAGGCCAGTTGTCCACTCTCTACAGCTGGTGCCGCTGGCTTGTGTAACTGACTATTATCTGATGGTCTTAACCTTATAATACCTCAGTTGATGGTTAGTTTATTTGTGTTATTCAACTTTTACCATTTTAAATTAGCCTGCATCTCTCCAGTGTTAAAGAAAGTGAAAAACAATTCCAGTCTCAGAGCCTTTTTATTGATCTGCTTCATAATTTAAGGGGTTCGTTTCGCCCCATGCCTTAACCTTCCACCAAGTCTCATGTGAAAATTAGTGCTGTAGTCTTTATGCAATCCCACTGACAGACGGACAGACAAATACGAGTGATTACATAACCACCTCGGTGGAGGTAATAATAAAATATAGATAACAGATTCATTGGCAATATCTTAACCAGCGTCATGAGGTAGTCCACAACGATTTTGGTGAAATTCCTTCCAATTGTACAGTATTTTAGATCATCATCTGCGTTGTGCCAAGGTAATGTTGGTATTCAGCAAATATTGAATGACTATGACCAATAACTTAGTAATAAGGGCAGCTCTACTAAGAAAAAAAAACACGTCACATCATTAATTTAAGATTTGCAGGTTTCAAGAACTTTTAAAATTTCTTCAAGTGTTCTTGCAAAATCCATAAAACACAAAACACTTATTCTAGGAGCAAGTCTTCAAGATTTTAAGGTATTTACACTGTCTTAGAGAGGTGGATTTAGTCAAATAGGGTTTCTTTCTGTGCTGAAAAAGAGTGGGGGATTCACAATAACACCTTGCATTTCATTGTATTATTTTTTAATACATGTGAATCTTTACTGGTGAGCAGGAATGCTATTTTGTTCAGGAATATGTCAAGCATTCATATGTCACAGCCAAACAATTCATAGTTTTATTCTTTAATTAATTTCCTGATGTTATTAGGCGGTCCAGTGCATTCAGCTAAGCAAACATCCAAAAAGTCACCATGGTACATTTATAGTTATTAGATTCTTGCATGGACCAGAGGAAAATCCTTCTCCTTTTTGTAATGTAATGTATATTAATCTGTTCATCCATAAAATCAGATCAAGGATTATGACAAACGCTGAATCCAATACTTTTCATGAGACATTAACCTCATATGTACTTATCGCAAATGGTGTTTGTATCATCAGCACAATGATAACAAACAAAACCACAGGGGAGGCTGAGAGAAAAGCAGAGATTAGACTTTCCTCTCCCTGGTTTGTAATGCAGAGCCCCCTTCCCCCTCCTCCTCCTGCTCCTTACTGTTTTTAGACTTTAATTTGTAGTCACTCAATGATTGCACCAGAAAATAACAATGGCAGAAACAACAATAGGCTATTATGGAAAAAAGCCACTTTGACTTTCAGGATTTCACAATTGTTGGAGCAGTTGCTGGTGATTTTTAAAATTCTTTTCGAGGATATGCAATTATCTTGAAGGACATCAGGTTTCTTGTCAAATGGGAAGCAGCAGACAATATGACCCCATCCATATGAGCGGCAGATAGGTTCAGCCCTCATGTTAACTGTCTGACACCTTTACAATACTCTCACAACTCTCATCAGGTTGACATTTGCACCTTGACCATTTCTGAGAGAGCCATGTAGCTGCCATCCAAGAGCTATCATAGATGACACAAACCAAATTTCCATGTCTTTACTAAGAAGCCAAGGACTCCTTACAATGCAATTACGAATTTTTAAAGCCTCCAGTTCCTTGGTCTGTTCCTCTGAGGGCCAGAATAGATCCACAGTCAGTAGGACAAAGTAGTATCACTTGTGACTTTCTAAAAGGTGAGGGGGACTCGATGGGGAATGAACAAGTCTTTGGGTGAGTCTCAAAGGACTGCAGATCAAAGGCAGTCCTTTGGATCCAGAAAGAAAAATGGACAGAGGGAGGTGGAGGTGGTAGGGAGGGTGGATGGTGGAGAACAAGAGGCTGAGAGCCCAAGAGGCTGAGTGTCACGAATGGAAAAGGTTCCTGTATGATCATGTTTTATACCTTAAAATTATTTTTAGTCAAACAGATAGTGGGTAGAAACAAAAAAAAAACAGTTTTCATATAAAAAAGACTGCTTATATAAGTTTCCAAGTTTATAAATTAATATCTTTGAAAGGTTCTCTATGTAAGATCTATGCTTGTGTGCTTATGTAAAATTTGTATTTGAGTGTTGCAGCGACAGAGGAGCAAAAGAGAGGCACTGAAGAACTCGAGAGTGAGTGTTAAGGATTATCACAGAAAATCCGACCAGACGCCTCTACAAAGAAATCAATATATTGTGGCTGTTATCATGGATGTAGGCAACCGAGACAGTCGTTAGCTTAGAAATGGACTTAGCTAATATAAACAAATGACCGTCTACCAGCACAAAACAGACTCCAACATAAACTTCATGTAAGCACACGAGCATTCATGAATCATAGTGGATCAATAATGAATGAATTAAATTTCCCCTCGCATCCATATAAGACAAGGGAAAAGCATCTTATGAAGGGTAGAGGTCCGCAGGTGGAATGAGTTTGATAAGCTTAAAGGTCCAGTGTGTGATATTTGGGGGGAATTCCAGAAATGGAATCTAATATTCATATATATGGTTACATTAATATACAATCGCCTGAGAATTGCAGATTTTTTTCTTTACCATCAAAATTGTCATTTACATCTACATATAGCCCAGAAGGTATTGACTCTCATAACTGACTCTTGACTCTTTTGTTTTTAGCGGCCACTGTAGGGGAGGGTGAGGCGAGGGATATTGGGTTGGTTGTAATCTTCAACCTCACCACTAGATGTCTCGTATGTTGTGAATGTTACTATATAATACACAACAAAAAAACAGAACAAGTAAATATCCACTTTAAAAACTATCCACTTACTGTCCCCGGTTCCCTGGGCGTCCCATTTCACATATCTCCTTTAGGTTAATTATCATGTATTTAAAGTGTTTTGTGAAGTGAACCGAATTGCAGAGACCCCAATAATGTTGCAAGGGAGCTATGTCTTTCCTCTTTTGACGTTTAATTTGGCCAAGCAACTATGCAATTTCCGTCTCAGTTAAACCAACACACCAACAGTAATTTTAACACAAGCTAAAATTACTTTTATGCCATTTGTATATATAAAAAAAAAGAATAACAAGCCTGAAATGCATGTATGTAAACAGTATTTACAAAGATGACTTGCATCAAAATTGAGCAAAGATTCTGAAAATTATATTCATATTTGCTTTTTGTCTGACCTTCTGGCACCAAAGACCACATTTTTCTCCATCACAAAAAAAGGAAAAAAAAGTGACATGTTTGCCTGAGGACCATCCCATTTCAAAGGTGGATTTTGTATGTAGACAACAACCTAGTAATTTCCCTCGGCGCAGCAGCTGAGCACACTCGTCGTTGTGATGACAAACGGAAAGGGTTATCTGGTCCCCTCAGAATACCTCACAAACATCGCTCAGATAAACCTAATTTTGCCCAAGGCTCTCTTCACCTGCTTGAAACTAGAGCAATAAATTTGCAAATATCTTGAAGAAATCCCACTTCTCTAAACCTGCAGTAACTATAACTCCAGAGGGGCATATCACTTTCCCTTGAGGACTTTGGGAAATAACGTTGAGGCCTTCAATTTTTTTTCTGACTGTTACAATTACAAATGTCATGGAAGAAAAATCACAAGCTCCAACAGGGGCCCTGTAGCACTTTTTAGGGGGTGACATTGCCAAATGTGTTGGCTGTTTATTTATTAATTTTTCTCTTTTCTTTGCATAGCATTATTCATGAATATTAATGTTGCCTCATGGTGGGAACTGTTTGCGGTACTCAGTGGGCTGGAAGAGGCCATGAAACAAAGCTGTGGAAAATCATACTCGCTAATGTGAAGTGGGAGTTGTGGGCTTTCACTGCAGTGGACGATTCAGTGAAATAACTTCTCACTATGAAATTTTGAATTATTTCATGGACATAAAAAGACAATTTCTGCTCAAATATTTGACATATATTTTCTTTCTGTGCCAAAGACCTGTCTAAGGAAAGTACCCTGCCATTTTTCAAGAATAAGTCATATGGGAGCTGTGGGCTGACCTATAGTGGGTCTTTACCCCGAGACCAGAGCTGCTTTTAGAACAGACAGCCAAACTTCAGGTCAGCAGGGATTAATTAGCTTTTTGAAACCCACCCAGCAGATGTCAAGGTAATCTTGGGATGCAGGCTGCAGAGGTCAATGCAATATCTCAGAACAGAGGGAAGGAGAGCTGATCTCACCAGTGTCCAACACTCTATGCCAGGCATTAGTGTCAAATAGGGAGAGAGCACTCAGTGCTGACTTCCAGCCCTCATTCAGGACTCATTAAAAGCGATCCATAAAAATGGGTCACAGTTGCAGTACGACCAAAATCAACATAACTTTTTAATTTTCACCTATTAATAACTGTAAAGCAATTTCGCTTGTGTGAATTATCTTCTGGCATGGACTTTTTGAGACATATTTTTTGAATATATCTACTTTTAACACATTCACTGACTCAGTTTTCTCTTGTCCATATTTGTCTTGGGAAGAGAGTCTTGCATTGCCAGGTCTGCCTTCATTAATCTAGACTGCTGTGCCGGCGAAGGGGCAGCGTCCAGCCACACTGTTAAAACGGACATTTCTGTAATTTCTACAGATAATTACCACACCCAGTAAATCATTTCCTCTGCATCATGACAAGTTTAGTTGATTTCAAGTGCGGTTGGACTTTGGACGTCATAAATATGGTATATGGTATGGTAAAGTTCACATGTCCACCAGGCTCATAGGATGACCATGGAAACAATGAAAATCAGCAAATTGTACCATTCACATTTGTTGTACTTACACTCGTAGTCGTCCATCTCCACCAACTGAACACAGATCTTTTCATTTTCTACTCTTGCCAAAATTGTGTGAGTTTTGGAATGAATTTAGATAGATAGATAGATAGATAGATAGATAGATAGATAGATAGATAGATAGATAGATAGATAGATAGATAGATA
>JAPQRN010000019.1:909877-952473 GCA_037367275.1 Coranthus polyacanthus | reverse complement strand
ATAGATAGATAGATAGATAGATAGATAGATAGATAGATAGATAGATAGATAGATAGATAGATAGATAGATAGAGGAACCATTCACTGTGTCTTGCCTAAAGATGTGAGATGGGAGAAAAAGACAGAAAACAGTCATCCTCAGCCATGTGTCCTTCCTACTCCTTCCTTTGCCAGTTAACACAGTTTAAGTGGTAAAACTTGGATTCGGCGAGATGCTTGACAATAAAATGCTGTATATTCCAGGTTTCCAGTTTGTTAGGTACCATTAAACTAGTGCAGGCTGTGCACTATGTTGTGTAATACATTAAAAAAAAGACATTTCTTTGTATTTTATTATTGTCCACTTCATTTAAATCAATGATGGTAGGCTAAATAAGAGAAGCACTTCGGAGTTCAATGCAATACAATTTAATGCAGCTTCCCAAATAAGCAGTGGTGCAGTCATTACCTCTCTCACTGCACAGCAAAAAGGCTGTGGTTTCTAACTGCTGCTTGGTTACGTCTCTGTGACCTACAGCAGCTATGGATACTTTTATAGGAGTATCTAATAAAAAGGCAATTGGAAAGACCATAAAACCATAATTTTTCATCAATTTTTCACCACTCTGATAAGTTGGAAACAAAATGATAACATTTTAAGGGGCTGGAAGATTTATTTAAATATACTGTAAACTGCGAGTAGTCAAATTGTTTTCATCACTTTCGTTGTTTACTCGGGACATTTTATCACTGAACAACAAAGGAGCCACTCGCAGATTTAAAAGATATCCACACTTTTATACATGCATGAGGCTACTTATTTTAGAACAGATCCATAAAAAGGAGCAGAACTTGGATTATTTCTAACATTGTGAGAGGTTATAAAGCCTTTGATTTAATTACAAGAGGAGGCCTTTGCGGAGGTATGAGCTCTACTCAGCATCCTTCTAGTTTGTTTGTAATGTGTTTTTTTAATCGAACAGCAGCAGTTGTGTGTGTGACATGAAGAAAATAATTTGTATTTGAAATTTAGAAAATCCTATATATTTTTAAATGAAAATATTACGTTGGTAGGTTGATCTACAGTTTTTAAAATATAGTAACTGATATAATAATAATAATAAGAAGAAGAAGAATACAAATAGTAACAATTGGGTATTTATTGTAAAAGCAAATACAATAATTGTTATGTAACTCTACTTGTAAATTAGGTGAGAAAAGAAGCAACACTGTTATGTTTTAGACTATCCAGTTGTGTTTCTTGACTACTGTTGTTGCAATAACTGTAATAACCACACTTCAAACCATTTTGAAGACGACTGATTATATTCACAAAATCAGCAGATGTTCCAATTAGGCTCACCCTTGTGCAGTCCCAACTAGGTTTGGAGAAGTTTTGCTTCATTAGCATGAACATGGGTGTCATGTGCTGTGGTGGTAAAAAAAAAAAAAAAGAAAGAAAGAAAAAACTACCACATGCTGAGGAAAATGTTGTCAGGCCTCAAATAATCCAGCAAATGAATCAACTCCCCAACCCAAGACTTTGTCAAAGTTTTTAAATAATTGCTCATTATCTTGCACATATGTCATTATTGCTCAGGACAGGAGAAAAATATGGCACTGCTTGCTCCCTTTGTGATTTAAATGTAACTATCCCAGAGCTAAAATACACCATTTTACTAGTAGTATCTCTGCTGCACAGTTTACCAGTGTCAGGCTTTCACTTGCTCGGAGTATGTTGAAAAGTAAACAATGTTTCTGCATGATTCAGAGATCGTTAACAGGTGAATGTTGGACAAAAAAAAAACCCCTACGGTGTATTCATACACAGCTGAGAATAGGTCATCCCCTTTGTTTGTGGTTGATCCAAATTGTTGACCTGCTCCGCTGTGACACTTTGTTAATGACTCGGTAAATGTTGTCAGGCACAACAATTCCAATGGACACATCATTAAGGCCACCATAACACTGGATATGCACCGTTTTAATAAGCAGGTGCAGCAGTTGAATGTAGGTCTCATCAAATCCAGCAATTAATATGTTTAGAAGAGCAAGAGGATGAGCATTTATTTCAGTAACAGCCCACTAAAAAGCACAAAATTCAAAGTGAATAAATACCACTCTCACTAGCTCTCTTTATATTTTTTGCAGGTGTGCATGGTTATGATTCATTCTTTGTAAAGGAATTCTATTTTCAAGGTATACACAGTATTATCTGAGAAATGCCACCTATATTTCTTCAGACTTAGTGCTGAACACAGCAAAGCTTTCTGGTAGAACCTGCAGGCTGAAGGCTCCTATACTCCCACAAGGAACAGCTGAACTCACTGTCTGGTACAGTAATAACAGACTCCTATTCTGATAGATGATGCTAACATTTTTATCAAAGTTTAATAGAAAAACTGCATGAGTGAGATTTTTGTGAAAAGTTTGTTCATTTAAAAGGTAGAAGACATTTCGTATCGTGTTGGCTTATAAGAAATGCATGAACTGTTGATATATCTTCTATGAATGTTGTTTGTTTGGTGTCATGCGGTAACAATATATGACTGCCAAAGCCCCAGACGGCCACAAAGACGAACAGACATTTGAGAGAAAATTTGTCAAATAATTGCCCGCACTGTTAAAACTTCTGCAAAAAGCAGCTCGGAGACACTGCAGCTGGGCCATCACACCATAGGTTATTGTTGCAATCTATTATTGTGGTTCCTACTGAAAAACGAATGTGACGCTATTCACTTCAGAGAACACATTAAGTAATATGCGTGCAAATTAACAGGATATGTATTGCTAATGTGTGTACTCAAATTCATAACTCATGCATTGAAATTAATAAATCTAACATGCAAATGAGTAATTTACGGAAATCACTAATGATGAAAAATGTTCCCCTGAATCCTGTGGGCTTCGTGTAAAAGTACCCATGTGAATTACTGTGAAGATACACCAGCATTAGAGTAGATACAAATCTAGGTAACTAAGTCTTTTTTTTTTGGTTAAGGTTGAGGTAAAGTCTGAGATGTTTAAAGAAAGAAAATATCACTAATGGCTCTAATTTTCCAGCAGTGCTTTGTTATTGTTATTATCTACTTATTTTCTGATCTTCTTATCTTATTATTTCATTGATTCAGATAAGATTAAATTAAATAAATACAAAAAATAATGCTGAAATACTAGATTAAGAGATGTTTTGCAATGCATGCTCTGTTATATTGCAGGGCGGGTCTCTTGCGTGCTTTCTTTCATCTATCCATTTTTTTTTTAACTTGGAGGACGAAAAAAAACCAAAAAAAAAACACTATAAATGTTATTTCTTGCAGGGGTTTTTCCTTCATGTTTGTCCTCCTCTACATGGCAGCTGGAGTTCAAGGTCCTGACAGGAAAAGCCACTCAGCAGCTTGTATAGAGGCTTGTGTCTCGCTCGAGGACACTTGAAGGTCCTGTGTAAAAGACAGTTTTTGGTTTTTTTGTCTCATGCAAGGCTGTGATGCCATACTGTTGTAAGGAGCAAACAAGGAGACACAGAAAAAAAAGAACCCAAATGAAATAACACCACTGGGTAAAACTGGACAGCTCACAGAGTTGTAGTTAAAGAATAACAATACCTATGACGGCATATTAGTGGCATATTAGGGCCACTTTAGATAAAATGTAGTTTTTTTCAAGCGGGAGGAAAAGAGTCATTTTTTATGAAAAGAAAACTTTATTTATTATATTATATTCTGTGCACGAATGTAAGTCTTACAAAACTTTTTCTTTGGCTGAGTGGGTTGTGTGTAAGGCTGCCACGTAGGAGAGCGAGGTTCCCATCCTTGAGAAGTTTCTTTTTAAATATATATATATTTTTTTCCAGTTTTAGCAACAAAACGCCTGATGGACACCAGACGACCGACACGTCTCCCATCTGCCGCACCAGGAAGCACCAGGAAAAACAAACTAAAGGCAGTGCATCACCCAGGATGCAAACAATTTACCATTTAAGGTTGATTATTACCCAGTATTCCAGTATTAAACAGAAAATGGATGAGCCCGCAATTTGTTATGACTGTCTCACTATACACTTATGGCCACAAATTAATCAAAATGAGGGAATGAATTAGCTCTGCAGGGCTCCATAACAAACCATGATCTTTTCCTAAAGCTAAGTAATTGTGTTGCCAAATCCTAATGAAATACTGTATACATTATAATTAATTACATGGCGTACCCCGGACCCCGTGTCGCAGCCCTACTCACAACACACTCAGCCTCACCGTTTAGTTTTGCAGGACCGCATGTATGTGTATTTATTTGGTGAACATTTGCGGTTTGTCTTGTAAATGTGCACCTTTATTCTCAGTGAATATCCGTGTCATTAATGTTGAGGTTTTTTTTTTTTCTTGAAGAAATAAATGATTCTTCCTAAAGTGACCCTCATATGCTCTTTTAATATCCAGTTGCTCTAGAAACTGGTGAGGGGGAAAAAAAAGGAAATGGAAACATGGTAATTGTTTAAAATGTTTATAACCTTCTGATTTAGTTTAGTTTACAAGTAGAAGAGTTTCTTTTGTCTTTCCCCGTGTCTCTTATTAAAATTGGATCTAATCTATGCCACATCATTTGGGTAAAATACAGTGAAGTGCAGTGAAGTCTCCCCTGTTCAAATGTTCAGTGTACAAAGTGTGTCGCTGGTGCTGAGCCGGATACACTATTACATGGATATAATGCTTAATGGGTTTTTTTTGGCAATAAACTTTTCTTTCAAGTCATGTTTCTTATGCACAAATATTGCCTGAGCTTGTATCATTTATTTTCAATAAGTGACCAATCACTTAAAAACACTGATCAAGACATGAAAGTCATTCGGGGGAAAATTGTTCATTTTACACACAACAAAGGAACAGGAAATTAATAAGAATTAAAATAATCTCTGAGCAGCTTTTAAGCACTGTAGCTGTAGCTGTAGCGGTGCCTTTTATTGTGTTATTTTGTATTATCTTCTAAAACTAGGAAAGCATCGCTGTACTTTTGTTCCCCTTATGGATTTATTTGCTTCCGACTGTATTTGGTTGTTTTCTGCAACTCTTTGCAAGTTGGAGCACATGTTGTTTTTGTCAGAGAAAAAAAAGAAAAGAAAAACACAACAGAATGAACTTAAATAAAATGATTTGTAGGGCTAATTCAATGTGTACCTCAGTTCCCTTTTATTGGCTGTTCTTCTGTAAATATTTTAAATGCATTTGGAATAAACCGATGTATCTGTATCTGTATCTTCTAACAGATGTGATTACACCAGCCCGATCAAATAATCAGATTTGCATTTTTTTTTTATTCACAGTTTATGCATAATGCTGTTCTGTTATGAAAGTGTGTGTGGGGGGGGGGGATCTACGTTATATTTGCATAAATCCTTAGAGATGAGCTGAGAATGATTTGGGTAACTAAGAAGGAATTAGATGTTTGTGTGAGATGCTGGCAAATACAAGAATGGAAAAAATTCCTACAGTGTTCCATCTGTGTGTATTCCCATTTTAGGTCATACCACCAAAACAATACGTAATCTCCCTCCTATAAAAGAAGCACTGCAAAATTTCCAATCTTAAAGAGAGATTACGTGTATTTTCAGTAGTTTGTCATACATTTTTACCAAGTAGCTATCAGGAACATAGTGATCAAAAAGTGATGGATAGCTTTCACATTAGCCCTCGTCTGCAATTCCTCTTGGCAGCACCCACAGAGGTATTCATTCACACTCAGCACTGTGGGTGTAAATGTGAATGTACATAGCCATAATCTGTCATGCTTTGTCACAGCACACTGAGGAGCAATTAACTTTAATCAGGCTTCAACTGGGTCAGTAATTCCAAAAAGCAATCACAATACTCCAGTTATTTTTACATTAAATGCAGACTTGGCATCAAGTTTTATTCCTCAACAGATTATTTATGTTTATTATCTGTGATAAACGTCACAGGAAGTAGTCCAGCGCTTCTATATCTGCAAACGGTCATTTACCTTTCAATGGAAGGTTAACCCAGAGAAAACTGTGCTGAACTGATAAGTTAATTAGTTAGGTTAAAAGTAATTTATTAAAGGGACAAAGGGGTCCTAAATTTAGTAGTGCACTTGAAAAAAAGTTGAGGGACTGAACGGGGACTCATTTTTAAAAAAAAGAAGAAAAAAAGATAAAAATTAGTGGAGCGAACACATTTTGGAGTCATGCTCCAAAAACCCTGGATCCTACACTTCCCACAATACTTTTGTAGAGCCTCTAGGCATGATCGCAGGAAGAATTGTTTGGGTGGTGAACCGTTGTTCCACTTTGGAGACGACAAAGACACTTGTGGCAGAACTAACAGCACTTCTCAATGTGTGCATGCAGTATATGAGTGCATATATAGGATACACTCTACTACACTATAAACTGCATTTGATTGTAGGGTTGGAAACCAACTCAGTTCCAAAGCAGAATTAAAATGTTGAAGGTCAAGCAGCAAGTATCTATGATTATTGCAAACAAAGCTACAAATATGCAATGACACAGCTGTGCCAAGATCAACCCAATAGCGAGACCATTTAATTAGATATGAGGTGGAATGCATGGCAAACATCGTAACGGTGTGAAAGACGGACAAACGTACAGTAAATAGTCATAAGTGTGGTTTCGATTTAGAGAAAAAGAGAAAACAATGACAAGACAAAGTTCAGCGTGTGTGGGGATGTAACTATATGTGTAATTTCTTTTTTTCATGTGATGGTAAAACGTACGTCTGGATGAGGTGTTCGTTGATAGTGGGGATGGTGTGTGAGGAACGTAATGGAAGATTGTCCACTTGACTGCGGATATTGTTATTTTCTGAGATGTATAAAAACAGAAAAAATGCTAAAATGGGTCACCAAATATATGCCCGAGTAAAGTCTATGTGTGTGAAGCACTGTTCATGACTAGTAAAATATAGGACAAATAAAGATGCATGTCTTAACCCTGAAATAGCCTCTCCTAAAAAAAACTAGGAGTTTATTTGATTACCTGCTGACTGATCTGTCATTTAAAGCAGCAGCGCTTGATAGTCTTTTGCCATCACTGGGCAGAAATCCCATCATTTCCTTTCAGCATATTGTAATTCAAGTGGGCTGACAGCAAACATGAATCCTACCAACTTCTGTGGATCTTCCGTGATGGGAGATTTTGAAAAACCAAGAGGAAAAAGCTGCAGAAGCAAGTTGTGTATTTTCACATTCAGGCATTTTCTTTTCCCCCTGATTTTGGCACATGCCTATGGATCACACATTTTTCTGTTTTGGATACCTTTTTGACCATTTTGGAACTGAAACAGGGAACCAACAAGAACCAGAATCAAATCAGAATAAATAAACAATACCCACTCCTATGTTCACAGAAGCACAAAAGCCATTATACAACTGTTTTCACGGGCTATGGAGCACTGCTCATGACTAGTAAATTAAACTCGACGTGTAAAATTGGTGGATTCCAGCCCAAATGTCACACTTTAACTTAGAAATGAAACCATTAATCAGAAATCAAAAACCTGAAACAGACTTTTTGAAAAGGTAAATGATCATTAGTTGGAACTCTGTGTCAAAATATAATTCTGTATGTCATAAATATCTGCAGGGCTGATTTTCACAGGCTTTTTGCAGATCTGTGTGTGTGAGAGAGAGAGAAGTCCTTGTTTACATCTGTTCCAGAGCGCTGGGTTCATTGTGAGTGAGCATTTATTCAATAAAGGCTTAGGGGGATTTGAGATGAATCTTGTTTCTCTGTCGTTTTCTTCTCCCTGTTTGATTTCTGTATGAAGGCTAAAGACGAAGATTTGAAAAAGCAGTGCAACCTTAAAAAAGGATGTGCTGGACCTGTCTTGCTGTGTGCCTTTCATTTGACCCCTTAGCTGGTTGTTTATGACTCAGCCTGACTGCCTACTCATTCAGATTCAAAAGTGATGTATCTACAATCGCTTCAAATTAACGTGTTACTCAGCAACAAATCCCGCAAACTCCTGACCCTGATGCCTTCTGACACATCTGCGTGGTTCTTAATTTAACATGATCCTTTTGGACCTCTTCACAAAGACGTCACCTTGATCTGAAGGCTTTACATAAAGGAAAGCTTAAGAAATTCAACATTTGCTTCTAGAACTAATCTCGCACATTAAAATGGCCCTGTTCTTTAAAGAAGATCAGGCTTTGAAAAAACAGAAGGAAAGCCACATTGGGGAAGTAAAAAGAAAGGAATCGTCTGTGAATAGATATTTGAAGCATGAGCTCATCTCTCACTGACCAACACCTTAATGTGAATGCCCACACAGGTATCAGAAAATCAATATTGTCTGCAAACGTCGCATTGTGAAGCTCTCAGTAATCTTGCATAGATATTCTAGGGTTTGAAAACTATAAATGCTCGTAGGGTGTATTTCATAAGTGTAAATGGGTAGTCATTTGGCTGCATTTGACATGGCAGGATCAATTCCCCCTCAGAAAGACTAATGCTGTACCTGTTCATGTCAGATTGATAGTTATGACATAACTTACATGATATCCTGCTGCTTGGGCTTATCTGGAGGAGGCTGCAAGCTGACACATTACAGAGAACACTGGTGTCCTTATCAATATTCACTCCGCATTCCTGAACGTCTATGAACAGATGGCTTTGCTGCTCTTTTTACATAAACCCACAAGAAATTGTTACAACTCTTGCATACAAAACATGTTGTAGGCTCAAATAATGGGGTGTCACTCTGCATAATGTCCACATTTCTGATGGATTTGGGCTCATAATGGATTCTTAATTAATGCTTGTAAGTTTTGAAAGCTGCCAGTGCCTGCGCGAAAGATAAGACTCTCTAGTCACCACACACTCGCTTTTTGGATCAATGGACGTGAACGTGATGATGATGATTATGATGATGATGATGATGATGATGATGATAACAGCTCTATTTAGATTCCTGTATGTCTGGACGGGCAACACTCTGCCATACATCCATCTGTGACATTCTAATATTCTGCAATGTGGGCTGAGAGCATCATTTGTCTTAAGTGTCAAAGGCACTTGACATTATGGGCCTTCCAGCTTGCATCTCAAAGAGAGGCTGACAGGGCTCTGCCAGGCGATTTGGAGCCATCTAAGACAGCACTGATCCGTCAGAAGTCTCTTTTTCATGCACTTTAAAAGTTAACCACTAAGATGACTTTTGGGAAACTGGAGCTGAGGCCTAAGATCAACGCACAACTTTACAATGAAAGCCAGTTACCTGGCTCCAGCCTGCTGAAGAAGATGAAATTATTCACTCTGTACAGCACGATGGGCTTGGGCCCATTTAGCAATTTATCCAAAGCCAGTTAAGTGGTGGGATGCAGCAGGCAGAGAGGCAATTGAATTGATTCTGTGTAAAACTCTTTCTTCTAATGTCTCATAAATCTAAATGATCTGCACTTTTTGTTTACCACATAATTTCTACTTTTCATGCACCCAAATTGATTTAAGAGAACAGAAACGTATATGAGTTGCACTGAAGTTGTGCCTTTTTCACTCACTTCCTTCCTGGTCAAACCATTCTGGAAGAAAAGCTTGCACTCCTGCTATGTCTGATAAATGTCTCAGCAATGATTTATTTCCGCCAGATACCCACAACGTCACCGTTCTGTCAAATTCATTCACTCTGATCAAGGAGCAATTTCAGCAGATACACTAGAAGGCCTTTTTTGATTTAGTTTTTGACATTTTTGCCAATATGTCTGACATGCAATATATGCAAATTGAACCTCTCTAATAAGCATCTTCTTTGGTTCAATTGGTTCAGACCTTTTTTCTCTCATCTGACTCTCTGTGCATCTAATTTTGGTCATGAAAATAGCCTTATTATTTTCCTGATAAGGGCATGCCTATTGAGATGTCACTATTCTGTTCTCGCAGAGCAATCATCGCGTCCATTCAATTTGGATTTAAAATATCACTTGCACTACTCAGGGATTGTTACCTCTTCACAGCATGTACATCACACATACACACACATAAGGACACCTCATCATTGTCATCTCGAATAAAACTTGAGTGATGGATGCTTTGGCAAGATATTCAAGGCCAAAAAGGAACACTGAGTTCTCTCACCCAGCCCTTTTTTTTTGCTTTTTGCCAGGGGGAGGAGCCTAAATCTGGCAACAAAACAACACTAAAGAACGTAGCGGTAAGCACACAACAGGTAAATGTCTTGATTATAACTTACCAGAGTGAAAATGCCATGACCACACGAACACGTGTCGGGAAATGTTGCTGAAGGTGATGTTTTTTTTGTCTTACAGAATTTACTCATGCCATACGATGCCTCTGTTAACTCGCTGACCTGAGTTGTTTACAAGCTGCAAAACTGAAAAATCACGCTACATTTGCGACACGTTTTCCACACGTCGTGAAGACGGTTATGGCTGTTGATAATGTTCACCATTCACTGAAGTTTTACATTGGAAAATAATATTAATATCCATGATGTTGTAACATCTATCCTCATTCACTGATCTCCGAAGCTTCCACGGCCTAAAGTCCAACAATGCCTTGTGCGATCCCATTCTCTATACATGGTCTGGATGTTTCCTCATCTGAAGACAACAGGTAGTTTGACTTAGGGTTAAGTAGGACACGTTAAGTACTTGTGGTTTATAACTGTGCTTTTTGCCCTTGAGAATTTTCAAATCCACCCGCATGGTCAATGCACTCCCTCTATGGGTGTGTTTCTCACAAGAGGTTGAAAAATGAACAGCACCAAAGCCGATCTGAGGAACTGTTACCGAGCAGCTGCACTGTGAAATTGATATTAATTGAAATTGATTATTCAATCTGGGACAAATGGGTCATTAATTTCTAATCTCTCCCTTTAATCAATAATAGATCCCTCTCTCTAAAGCATCTTTTACAGCATTTAACTCTTGTTTATGAATAAAAATGATTACATTGATACCATTCCTTAATTAAAGCTGAGGCTTCCCTGCCCCATTATTTAACTGAATTTCATGCCTCTACCAGAGTTAAAAAAAAGTCATTAAGCAAAAGAAAAGAAAGATTAAGTGTAGGAGCAAATTCCTTGTTTGAACTCACTCCTTTGCATCAAACTATTTGCACTTTCATTTAAACTCTGCTCTGTCAGTTTTTTTATTTCATTACCAGATACAAATGTGTTGACTAATCTCTAGGTTTGTGTTCAGTTCTTTTTTTTTTTGCTCTTTTCAGTCCACAAGATATGTAGAAAGCAACACTCTGTGTAGCAGCCATGTGCTTTTGAGCAGTAAGGCTTTAGCTTTGGCTAGATTCCCCTCTTTTGCTTAGGATATGGCCTCAGTTGACCCAGCACACATATACATTCACTGAACTATCGCAATGCGAACAGACGGTGCATGTGTCCTAATTCTGTGGTATAATGATTTGCACAGTTAATGTAAAAAGCAATGTCATTTACCATTTTGTGTAACATAAAAATATGTGAATATGCAAACAACAGACATCAAAGTTGAACTTTGAAATGCAAATGCAAAATACAGAGAGATTTAATTCTTCATCTTCTTGAGCTACGTCACCAGTTACACAAACGCATCTCAATCGACTATACAATCGAATATAGAGAAAAAAAAGAAAGTCTTTCTTTGGCTTGTTCATGGAGCAATTGTTCATGGTAGAGTAAACTCCACCCCTCCAGTCAGAACATTTGATGAAAGCCAGTAAGTAAACTATGAATGATCAAATCAAAAACTAAAGTAGTCGCACCAATTTCACCTACTTAATGTGCTTCATTTTTAGATGTGCGTAGTAGATGTGGACGTCAGTGTTTTTATTAGTCATGTATGTTTTGCATCTGTTAGTATGGCTGCTTTTTTTTCTAAACATAAATACATCCATTAATTTCACAATTATATTAGAATGTAATATGGAATTGGGTTATAGCCAGTGATTTAATATAGAAGACAACTTCAAACCAACATTCCAAGTGTTATGTTTCCTCACTACGAAATTCTCATTAAAATTCAAGCAACTATGTTCTCAACAGTAGCCACTTTACATGGACACAGAAAATTAAGACAGACTTCTTCAGGCAGAGGGCTTCGCCACAATACAGCCTGATTGGACGTTGATTATGTTTGTTGGTTCAACCTTAATTATCTCGCCTGTTTGGTATTGCATCTTCTCCGTCTGATTACCGACGCAAATATCCATGAGGTTGCGAGGAGCAACATCCTGTGAGCGTCAACAGGCATCTCAAGTGCCTCTGAGGCTCCTAATGATCATTTTGAAGCACTCCAGAATGCCTGGGATTTGATTTGAAGTGTGTGTCATTGGAACAGAAGCTTTTTCAGCAAACCCCCAGAAATATTTCTTTTTTTTAGTGAACTTGCCTAATCTTCAATCATCATTCTCAATGATGTTAAGACCTGTTTTACCCACAAGTGATTAAGCTATCTCTTTCTTCTCCTTACAGAAGGATCACAACAAAGCCCTAAGCATATACACTATGTGACTGAACTCAATCAGTCAAAGCTCTTCACTAGGAGGTAACTCGATAACATTTACAGCTCTATCCACACCATGCTTGGTACAGATGTTCAGGCTTCATCATTTCATTCTAGTGAAACAGCCACAACAATAAATGTTAATGTTAGTTTAAAGTGTAACTTAACCGCGCTCGAAGCCCAACTCCACCCGCTACAAGTTTCTGAAAAGTGCTAAAAACTCAGCAAGAGGCTGAGAGCAGGTCAAGGGGGGAACGAGATGAGGTGTGGATGTGAGACAGGAGTAGTTCAGGGACATCCCTATGCAGGACAGAGAATCACGAGACACCTATGCAGAACCATATGAGAGTCTGAACAGGCTTGTTTGGATTTTTGCACCGCTTATTTTTGCCACTTTTTCCTGTCACCATGCAGTCCTTTCCCACGGGGAACTGAAGCCCCGAACGACTCTTGAACCTATCAGAGATCCCTGACAAAAAGATTATGTTGTTGTATGACTTTGCTGTTTATATTTGTTATTTCAGATTCAAACTGACAAACAAAATAACAGCTTGAGGTTGCGGTCAAAAGAGGCACAATCACTGTCCTCGTGGGAGTCCGGTGGTTCAGAACAGATAGATGTAACAGCTTCAGTTTGACTCATCAGAAAATGAACAGGGTTTGGCAGACTCCCTCTAATACGCTGATGGGCCGCTCACCTCTGAATAGAGGCCATTAACGACCATTTTTTATATTAATTAATATCATGGCGAAGGGTAATCCCAAAATTGTTGTCTCTACTTCAGCATCCAAGTAGGAATTCTCTAAAATTAGGAAATGGTGACTTGAGCCGTACAAAACATAAGCTTAGTTGTTCTTTAGAGATTTTAATGCAGAAAAGCTACATACTATGCATTTAAACTTTCATTACAGTCACATAAAAATAAATATGATATCATTACATGACATGAAGATTTGTGATAATAGGTGAAAAGTCCCCACTATAATCATACAATCATCTAATTTGATCTTGGAAAATGTTATTGATTTTTGTGCTTTTTCAATTAAACTTGTGTTTAAAGAGGAGCGGGGGGAGCCAAGGGAGAGATAAAACCAGTTATCTTGTAATATCATACGAATATGATCAACATGTAGTTAACCTTGATAATTCATAGGGAGAATGGAATCTCCTATAAATCATGTGACGGTTTATAGAAGCAGAAAAATGGAAAAAGCATATTACAGTAATACATTACATTTATTCATGGTCTGAACTTGATTACGATGTTGCTTGTAATTGATTGTTACTGCTATTATTTGTTTAATTTGTACTTCTACTCCACTGTACTTTATTTTAGAGAGAAATATACCTGACTGTCAAATGAAACACATGAACAGAATATAATATATGATGTATTGCACTCGATGAAACAGTTCATACAGCAGTAAAAATTAATTCAACCTCAAGCAGGTACAACATTAAAAGTGCCAAACTTGCCAATGCATCAATAACAGTACAACAGTATTTCATGATGAAGCACTCTGTTTAATTAGTACTGCTGGAAACTACTGGTTCACTCAATAATTCCCTCTTCCTCAAGCTGGGTTTGCACATTTGAGCACCGGTATCAAACCAAATGAAAGGCAGTAGTTTGTCTCTCTATCGTATGGGCTCTGCATGTTGAACAAAAAGTAATGTGCATCATCGTCTTTGACTTGATCGGGTAGATAACATTTAACTCCGTGTTGCAATTCTTATGAACAGCGTTTTATAAAACTCCAAATTCCATTTTCTCATTTCTGTGTCATCAGAATTAGTAGTAGTTGTAGTAGTAGTAAAGTCATAACTATTGAAGTGATAAAACTAGGTTAAGCATGGTTTGTTGAGCTGCTTAAAAGCACCTGGGGTGTTCACCAACATTAGGTTTACTGCTTATAAATATTCCAAAACTTTCATTTCAAATACAGGACGTTTGCATAATTCTCATGGTAATGTTGCTAATAATTTGCCCTAGGGCTCCTTACAACTAAATCCAGGCATGGTGTTCCTACTTTTGTTTAAGGAAAGCATGTAGTTAAATGTGTTTTATTTTTTTCATTATTGCCCAAGGAAATGGCTCCCATCACAGTTTTTAACTGAGATATACAGCTTGGTGAAATAACTTGAACAATAGCTTGGAAATGAACAGTAACTTTATTTCATCAAACTCTTTTCACAGTTGATTACCCCTTTTATACACAGTATATGAAGGTGTTCCTATCCATTTACATTACCTTTGTGAATAATTATCTAATGAGCCTGATTTAAATTGTACTCTTTGAAAAGAATTGCCTATCTAAGGGCAAATCTAATATTTTATGCGTGCTAGTCGGGTAAATAATATTAAAGCACCACAGCACTGCCTGGCCTCAGTTACCCAGAGAAGAAATAATGCTGATTTCACACTGCAGTCCCCGAACACACAGCCAGACTCAGACATTGACTGCAGAGCGGAGTATTTGTAAAAATGTGACACAAATCCAAATAATTCATAAATGACCTTGTCTAGTGCCGCGCCTCAATCCTCTGATGAGTACATGTCACAGCAAAGGATTGTCTAATAAGTGATGCATTGGATAGCCTGGCCAGAAGATCCCTGAAGCAATTCTTTTGTAATTGATGTTGCAGCATAAAATGGCTCTCAGCGGGCCAGGCTGATTAGGTTGGATTTTTGTTGGTCTAGTCGCTTGCCTCTCACAAACAGTCACTCACCAGGTGGAATGACAGTTTCACATCCAATTATCTCATTAAGCCTGTTCACATTATTGAGTGTCCTGTCGTCTGTCTCTCATCTCATCTCTAAATGCATGTTTGCAGATCCAAATGGTCTGCATATTAATACGAAAGAATAATTATTGACTATCACTTGTATTGATGAACGGTGGTGAAAACAAACAGAAATGCGGCTCCAGTTTATTCCTGAGTATTGAGTGCAATCTATAATTTATGAGGATGAATATGCTAGAGAAATTCCACTCATTTTCTCTCCCTTTCCTCATCTGTCTCATCCTCCTTGTTTTATTTTCTGTATTCACTGCCATGTAGACTCTGGGGACTCAATGCAAATGTCCTAGTGTTCCACTTACTCCTCAATCCAACAGAGTTCATCAAATCTAATCCGATGTATGCTCTGTTCCCTCCCTTCTTTGTAAAAGACAATGGAAAAGAATGGAAATCTACCGTATCTGTTTGTGGAAGTACCTTAAATTTCTTAAAGCGGTTTTAATGACATTTTAAGCATTAAATGAAGAACTGATGTGCCCTACGATAAAGCCTCGACAGTGAATGATAATTATCCAAATGTGTAGGACCTAGTACCCACGAACTCTCTGATGGAAAAAACATATTTGATGTGTCACTAATGCATTCAAAATTAGTCCGTAGTGTTCTGTTGATGCATCGCAAGCTGCATTTGAAGACATGTAATGTTGGAAAGACTCATCCTCCATGCTAATGGTTTGATGCCGTTCAAGCGCAGTCTGTTTGGTTCAACTCACGAGGAAAAAGTAGGCCGATCCGATCCTAATGTCTCTGAGGTCATCAATTATTTTTATCGATGCCTGACCAGAGCCGGGGACCCCTACCTTCACTGCAGATATTCTGCACGGGCCCCACGTCCTCATGTCAAAGCAGGTGTCACTGTTTACAACTTTGATGAGAAAATGAAGCAGAACTTGACTTCTGGTCACAAAGAGAGAGAGAGAGAGAGAGAGAGACAGAGAGAGCATGAATGAAATGAAAGTAATAAGGGATAAGTTACAGCAGGGTAGTCATCTGTACATTATTAGATTCTACAGTGGGAACGGTGTACAGAGTAACAACAGTCTGTTATTCATATAGTAGCAATGGTCTATTATGCAGAAATCACTCCCATTTCAGACCAAAGATTCACAACAAGACAAAAACATCTTGGGATGTTGAAGGGAGAAGTTACAGCCGTGTGAAGTGGTGTCACTTGCTATTCAGCTTGTCAGATGGTTGATGTTTTTTCTCGGTGTTTATGGGCTGTAGGTCACCAAGAAGCACAGCGTTATTATCAGTCATTTCCCTGGTGAAGTAGAGGAGAATTCTCTTCCCTCTCAGTTTTTAAAATAATAATAATTGAATTTGTTTCATCAGTACTAGAAATTGCAAAAGTAGAGAGTAAGTCACTATCATCATACTCATATTTTAAGAAGCTACAAATTATATCCAGTTAACAAAAGCCTGAAAAGAAGAAGAATTTAACAAATGTGTAATAAGACTGTGTATTACGTTTGATAAACAGCAACAAGCAACGATATTTATAAAACTGCAGCTCAGAAGATATGTCCCTGAAAACCTGTGTCAGTCTAAATTTTCCACATAGAAAATTGATCAGGAATCAATAAGCGAAGGACCAATAAGCAGACTCCATAATGACACTGTCCATCCATATGAGAAACACAGAAGGATTTATTTAATACTCCTTCTAGTCATTCATCTGGTAAATGATACTGACAACATGTTAACAAAATAAACACTCCAAACAAATGTAAAAAAAAAAAAAATGCTCTATTTCAAAGCATCTTTGTGTTTTCTGCACTACACATAGCCGTCGATGCATCGCCTCCTAATGAATGGCATTCATCTGGCACCCTGAGTAATGTCATTTTACAATGCATCATAGTGGCTAATAAACCCAGGATTGATTTGTGCTTATACAAAAACACGTCAGGCGGAAACCATCACGTCAGTAATAAATTGATGCTGATCTGGTCGTGGGGACGGAGCAGCCAAATGCCAAGAGAATATTATTTATTTATATCTTTTTTCTTATCGGAGGCTTCTCAGTGGTGCAATCGATCTCAGTGCAGAGCCTTTTGTTCTCTGAAGTAATAAAGCAGCGTATTGATTTATTGGCGGGCGACAGTTACCTTTCGCCTCCTCCTCCTGTTCTCTGTTTCGTTTCACTCTCGGGTCCCCTGGGAGGAAAAGTTTGGTCTGTATAGAAGCTGAAGCCTTACACTTTGCTACAGTACAATGCACATCCATACTGACATCAAGATTTAAGCTCCCTGGAAAAACACAATGAAAAATATATTGATCTGGATAAGCAGACGTCTCTCAACTATGTTTTGGTCAGGACTCGGGCCTCTATCACTGCTAAAATATGTTTGTTGATTTTCTAATTCCCTCAAATATAATGAGAAAAAAACGATCACTGATGAATAACCTCTTTATTTGTTGTGTGTGCATAATTGTGCATCAGCAAATGTTACCAGGAATAATGCAGGAAACAAAGAGGCAGATGTGGGAGCAGAAGCTGCTCAGCTCAGTATCAGCTACACCTACAACAATAAGACAGAAAGCAACTGTGTAACATTGTTTTATAATGTAATATTAAAAAGGGAGTTCACACTAAACAATACAAAAATACCAGCAGTCACCAGAACATGTCCTCATTGTGCGTTTTTGCAAACCACCGATATGTGTAATCTCAGTGTAATTTATCAGAGAAGGATCCTCTACCTGTTTGCCGTTCCTCAATAGGCAGGACGTGGTTTGGGTGGATGCTGGATTTACAAAACCAGGACTTTGCCCTAGAAACTTAAGTTTTTAGGCTTAGGCATTAACAGTACATTGGATGGTGTTCAGAAAAGATTGTGGTTTGATTTAAATATTAATAAATATATTGTCAGTCTTTGCAAACTTTTTTCTGTATTAAACCAAGCCCTGGTATCTTTCCCTGCGTAAGCCTAACAGTTAAAAGAAAAAAAAAAAAAGAAAAGAAAAAAGATTAAATAGTTCCACATGAACGTAATGTCTGAAAGACCATGAGCAGTCGCAACACTATGGGCCAGATCCACAAAAGGTTTGCACAGCTTTTGCGGTGCAAACGAGCCAAAAATATTGCACGTAATGCACAAAGCACCTGCAAAGGATGGACTGTGTTGTCAAGCAGATAGCGCCATTACATTTACATCCGTGCAAATGACATTGTAGATGTAGATCAGGAAATATTCATACATTTGGCGCAAAATCGGTGCCTCTTTCTATGCAAATAAACCTTGTTGCAAAAACCGTATTAATCACAAAAGACCAGGGCAAATTGCTCCACGCAGTTCGGCTGGTGCACTTACTGCTGGTGTTAACTGCTCACAAAGTCATGTCTGAGTCACTGTCTCTCCCTGTTTCTCACAGTCTTCGAGTTTGTGAGGCTTGAATGATATTGAATGAATGTTTAATGATATCAAGCGCAAAATCTTCAGTCATATATTGGAGGAATCAGGTTGCGTGCAAATTGCACTCAGGTGCAGAACTTTAGCATTAGCGCAACATCTTTTGTGAATAGGTCCTTAAAACAGAGCAGATTGCTGGTACAAATGCTGCACAATTCCCTGTGCAATTAGCGGGCTCAATCCATTCTTTGTGAATCCAGCCCCATAACATTTGAGGTACAAACACGTAGATATTTTATTCCAGTGACAGAGATGCAAATACTCTGTGTTTAATTATTTTAAAATCAGAAATGTGATGAACTGAATTTTAATTGCTACATCGAAAGTACAACAAAGGCAGCCCATTAACACATCAAACATTAATTATAACAACTCCTGTCCAAGCTATGTTTAGAAAAAAAAAACTAATCTACACTTTTATCTCCAGGATTAACTTCTGAAATGAGTTATTGTTTTAGTAAACACAAAGAAAGCTGCTACTTTCTTGAGAGAGAGAGAGGGAGGGAGAGAGAGAGGCTCATTCAATCAATCCAGTTGTCAAAGCACTATCAGTGAATTCTTGTCTGTCAAAGAATTTATTTTAAAATTGAGATAAAGCTGCTTGTTTATAAATCAACTGGGTAGAGATTAAACTATCTGAAACATTTTTTAACAGGAATATGAACCCAGCAGACCTCTGAGAAAATCCGCCTCTGGTTGGCTGGTTGTTCCCAAAATAAAAGCCAACTGATGATGCTGTCAGGCCGCACAGACCATAAACAAACCCTAGATCTTAGACTTGCTTTAGTATTTATTACTTTAGAGCTAAAAGCTCTGTATGCTTAATTCCACTGATTACTTCAACCAATGCATATTTTCTTCACATCTTCCTGTCTTGTCTGATGTGTTATGTAAAATACTTGTACTGTACTGTATGAAATGGTGAATGTACATGGTCTTTTCTGTCTGGTTTTCACCTTTCAATTTGAGTTGTTAAATTTCCGTTACGCTGATCTGAACTGTCCAACGTGTTTTGTAGAAATACCCAATGCTTGGGTGAAATATCCTTTCAAGTTAAGTCAAAGTGCAATTTAAAATAGTAAGGAAGAGGAATGATCTTCAATGAATCAGAAACAGGATATCAACTCAAGAAGATGTACAGTGGGTGGGATGGGTTTTTCTTGCCTCTGATATCCTTTATTGACAGGTTCCTAAAAGGTCAAAGCTGCTCTATTCAAAGCTCACCTCTTACCACCCACACACACCGTCATAAGCGATGCTGCGTGGAGTCACTGGTGGAATAAAAAAAAAGAGCTATTTACAAGCTCACGTAATGAATTATGGCTAGCTGCCTCTGCAGGACAGATTTTTAGAGTGTGGTAATTGCCCAATAAGCAGAGTGCGGTTAAACATCAGGAACACATATTATAGAGAGGGCAGAATTATCTTTCAGTCCTTCTTTTCCATTTTCCTTTAAAAACACACAGAAAGCACGCAGTCAGTAAGTACTCAGGGAGGGAGATGGTTTTTGTTGCTCATGATGCCTTTCATAAATTGTAATTTTACACAAGATGTTCAAAAGAATAAAAGGCTTTTTTTTTTTATTCAAGGATTTGCTAGACACCTGTGTGTGACAGTCGTTGGCATTCGGTGACCTCAAACTTGCATAAAGGTCACCACAGAGTTACAAACAAATCCAGAGGTGTTTTCTTTCATTTCTTCAGAGCTTTTCCTTTTATGCTGCCATGAAGCCCTCATTTCCTCGACATAATTGACAGGGCTGTATCCAAAAAAAAAAAGACATGCTGACATTTGGTAATACATTCAACCAGTCACACATCTCATCAAACACTACTCATCCATGTACAGCGCTCTGAGAACGTAGCTTTTGACACGAGCTGGATTCGAGAGGAGGAGCACACAAATTGAGGTGATGACTGTTAACCTTCACAGGTGCTTGACTTCCCTTTGGATTGCTGTGTCATTATAAGGCACGTGGCTGTTAACAGATTAGAGGTGGCATCTTCTACCTGACATTATTAATGCAGGCACAATCCCTGGACTACAAGTACAGACAAACACAACAGTGCTTGATCATGGTGACTGACCTAAATGTCCTGTTTGTGTATCTCTCTAACATCAATAAATCATGATTAGTGTTGAGACATTAGTATAATTAATTTGAGGAGAAAAGACACCAGTGTTAAAAAGAGAGGCTGTTTAAACTTTCCCAGCTGAGCTTTGCTGGCAGAGTTCAGACTGAACCTGAAACCCGACTAAAGAAAGAAAGCTATTACGTTTCCTCACTGTAAAAGTTACTGTATATTTTTTGCAGCTGTCTAGATTATTCTTAAAATGCATGATAGCCACGTTTTGGATTTTTGGAGCCAGGGGTGACCATATTTGGACAAAGGGACAGATCTGTCAGAACACAAGACGCCAGCGCAATCCGCATACTAAATCAACAACAACACTAGCTTCTGGACACGGACAAAACGGTAAACTTCATCAAGAATTTGCGTAACAAAGTACTGTTACGGTCTTGTTAGTGTAACGTATTAACAACAAGTACAGTTGAGCTGTCTGTCAAGAAAAAAAATATATTTTATTCGATAAACAGAAGCTCTGAAAGTCTGACTTGAAAGGTGAGTGAGCTGTCATACACACCGATCAAAGCCTGACATGGCAGACATCGATGCCTTCTATTCAGCCTAAAATGGGGCAATGATTTGTAGGTATATGGGAGCCATGGAGTTTTGGAGCCAGCACTTGGTGGCCGTCAGCAGTATTACACTTTAAGATGCTTTGACATTGGGTTCACTTTGGAGCTTAGGTCCTTGCTCCTTGGTAACCATGCACAAAATGCTTGACACATTATTCCATTAAATTCCAACTTTAGACATCTATGTGAAGATAAATTGTATTTTGCCTTCCAAACAGGGACTGCGAAGGTCAGACAGAGTAGTTGGGAATATCCCAGAGGGAAGTGGAAGTGATTTTCTTTTTTTAATATATGTATATATACTAACATTTAATGATCTGCTAACATTTAACCAGAACAGTCACTATGACCTTGCATTTTTTTATATGCGTCCATGGCACACCTCTATAAGAAGGTATATCAGTCAGTCGGCCTTGCCTCCATTATGTTATATGTTTATGTACAGATTTTTAGGAAGGTTTAAAGAAATAGCAATTGTGTGACACCTAAATCACACCCTGGCCTCTGACGTTAAATATTAGGCTCCTCACAGAGTACTGACACACATCCCCACCTATTCGAACACTGCCCTCCTGTTAGTGTTTAACTATAGATTCTTTATCTGCTATACACTTAAGTGGGACACAATGTGCTGTGTGATGCCTGAGCTTAATTGGTATTTGGTCCCATCACCTTGCCTAAACTGGCCATGCACCTCAACAGCAACAGTTATTATTGTCTGTCAGTGTCTGCACAAAGTCTATTCTGTCACAGTACCATCTGTCACAAGATGTCAAGATGTATTTGACAAATCTCACAGCACAATACAAACATGTACCTGTGGGTGTCAGTGATAAAACAGAACCCAAGTATTAAAAAAAAGACTTTGGGTCGCCGTTACAACAAATGTATGACTTGAGTGGAACTGCACAGCCCATAAAGCTCCTATTGAGCCCCCTGCCATATTTTATATTGTACACCATAATTTCAGATTTAGCAAGAAATTAATTTTCTGGCTGTACAGCACAATGCACAAAATAATTAAAAGGTAAATTACACAAGTTCTTTCTACTACCCTATATTTTTGCTCAAACTAAATTCTAACTACATATCCACATGAAATGAGCTTCCATCACTGGTTCACATATTGTTTTTTAACAGTATGACTGTTTTTTTGTTTTTTCTGAGAGATAATAACGTCAACTTATATCAGTGTCATGTCCACAGACTATAAATTATTAGTGCAAGTAAATGATCAATACCAAAGAGTACAATGGATTTATTTACCTTTGTGTTATTGTTTTTGAGTATCCCTATTATTAGGAATGATTAGTTTATATATTGTATTTGAAAAGGGTGCATGCAGCTAGTTCAAACCAATGAAACTAAACGTGACAGTGTGTTGTTTCCATAGCAATGACTCTCTTTACTCATGTTCAAGCTGCCGCCTTTTCTGGCTTTTTGTAGCTGGATATAATATGTAGTGTCTTAAAACATTAATGAGAATAGAGATTGTGAGTTATTTACTACAGTTGCGTTTAAAAAGAACCATATAGTATTCCCACACCAATTCTGTTGTTTACAGGAGCTAGTGTCACCAGTGAGCAGAGAAAACATGACCTATCGAAACAATATTTCTCCGGGGGAATGGTTGATAATGCTGAACTTCTGGGCCACAGGTGAGCTGCAGTCCGTAAAAATCATTGAGAAAAACATGCACATCATAACACTACATTCTAAAACGATTCAACAAGCTCAGTCACAAGCGACGCCATCAGGTGGCTTCAGTCTAACCTAAAACAGTTTTGTCTTGTTGTGAATATTTGGTCTGAAATGGGCTTTTCACAAGTTATTTGTGCTTGTAACTCATTTCCAGGCTAATTTTTAAGTGTGACAGAAATAATTGCAGAAAAATTACCTGAAGGGCTGTTTAAACTACTTAGGTCCAATCTATTTGCCTCGCCTTCAATATGTGAGTTTTTAAAAACATTTCAAAATAAAAATATCATCATGAAAAAACATCCCAACAACCTGAATCTGTTATACCATGATGTTTTAATATCAATTTATCTACAAAATCTTGACTGACACCACTGTATTCTGGTCTTCATGGAAAGTGCACTGTCACTGAAGCAAAGGAACATATAAAAATTACAAACAAACAGACTGTACCATTTTTTTAGCATAAAATGTCCAATCATTTGGCAATGGTACTTACAGTATAAATGAGCAGTCATATCGAAACAAGATGGTTCAACTTTATGTAGTGGTATCTGAATTTCTACTGTTGATTTCTTTTGTTAAAGATTATGTTCTTGAGAAACCATTGTGCATGTTCTTGCTAATCCAAGTCATTCTTTATAATATAGCACTGAAAATAGTCGCCACAAAACAGAAACCAAAACAACCAGTTGAGTACATTCTTCAGCTGTCAACAGCCGGGTAAGTCCATAGCCGGTCCTCTCCTGATTAACCATACAGTTTGGTGATCCATAGAGGCAAGAGTACAACTCTAAGAACAAGTGCCACAACTGGCACAATTCATTTGTCCAGGAGTTTCTCCTTGAAAACCATTTACAGTCCTGGCCTCCCTTCAAGCAGCTGTTAACTACACAGCTTGGTGGTCTCATAATCCAATGAATTGGGCAGACGGGAGCTGAAGGCCTGCAGGGAGGTATGAATGCGAACCACCTCGCTGGCAGTGAGTTTGAGACGGTGCCGAAGAAGACAAGCAAATAGGTCCAACCTCTGTTGGCCTGGAGGGGACAGCCGGTTCACCCGGTCTCGAATTTCCAGCAGCTGAAGCATGGCCGTGTCCTGGGAACCTTGGGTGTATGGATAGTCCAGCTGCAGAATTAAGTCACGTATCGCCTCCGGATCAAAGTGCATGCTGTAGCCAAAAACCTGAATACTGTTAATCTTCATGTAACCCAGGTTTCGAGCAGGATCTGTCATTTCTAAAGGCTCATAGTAAACACTGTCATTCACTGCATCCTGAGTCTTTATCCTGCTCCGAAGGTAAATATGGATGGTTTCAAAAAATGTCTTCCACTTGTTGCCTAGCGTCAGAGTCCAATTATAGCACTCAAAAGGCAGGTCCAGTTTGGTGGCTTGCCAGTCTGGGAAATTGTTTTCATTGACAGGGATGTACCAGCTCTCTGAATGGCTCCCTCCAAAAGGATTGATGTAAAGAGTAAGGGCAGGCTCCAGGGTACTGTTCTTTGTAAGGCAGATCTGGAGAGATATTCCCAGCAGCATATGGACCATGTTAGACTTGTATTTATTACTCTTGAGTGTCAGTAGCATCCTTTTTCTCCATGATGGGTCAAACCAGCTGTTGAGTCGCATGTCGTTGCTGATGAATATTGCATGGACCTAACAGAGCAACACACACACATGGAAACTGTATGAATGCAATGACACACCATTAATAAACTATACAAAAAGTAAAAACAAGTAGTCAATTAAAAGCTGGGTTTCTGACAATAGTCAAGGGCGTAGTTGACACCAACAAATAATACCCACCCTCCAAATACAGGTTCATATAATGTGCATGCCAGTTAAGCATCGTGTACTTTTCTACTGCTTGACTTCAATACATTTAACAATATAATTTCAAGCACTTTGGTGTTCTGCATTACTCTACTCTGAAGTGATATGGTCCAATTTCATTCACTGTGGGTGTATGTGTGTTAAAGTCTCAGCCAACCTTTAGTGATGTACAAGCATCAAAAGATTCACATTTTCAAGTGTTACATGAGAATGACTTTTCCTCAACATCAAATTTTGCACAATAAGAGCCTATTTAGGAAATGAAGCATTTCTGCTTGAGGGCTTTTTAATTTGAAATGGTTAGACTTGAGTTTGTATTAATAGTGTTATGCAGTAATTTTAACATAGCGGAGAAGGTAGGGTAGGGTACGTAGGTTAACATAGGGGAGAAGATCAAAACATTGTGTACTAAATATGGCCGATTACACTCAGAGACATCATAATAAACCTGTTAACTTCTGAAGTTGAGGTAAATAAAGGTCCTGGTCACTATTTGAGAAAATATGATGCCATTCAATTTTTAAACCTTAAAAAAAAAAATAGAATAAATAAATTGTTTTATATCATAAAGCCTTGTTGCCTGTAGCAAGTTGCTATGTACTGTATATTAAGGCCAATGTAAAGCAAATGTAACCTTCTGTTTAAAAATGATTGCCTAAATTCAGATCAAATCATGACAAAACTCAATTTGGTTTTGTGCAATATCGCTGTATTTCTAACAAGAAACAAAGAGACTGCCTCAGGCATATAGAATATCTAAAAACTGATACAACACAAATTGGCGAAAAAGCAAGGTAACTCTAAAGTTCCCCAGTAGCCAGAAGGGCAAGACCGCTGAGTGGCTCCCATGAGTGTATGTATCCTCCCTAGGCAACTGCCATGAAAGACAGCTAAGGTTTCGGTCAGCCTGACATGATTAAACAGAGGCTAAAAGAAATATACCTCTAGCCTGCGGTCAGCTCTCTGCAGTAAGTATCCTAGCTCCAAGTCCTGAAGGTCTGTCTCGAACCCCAGGTAGTTCTCTGTAGAGTCCACGACCATTGGCCTGCAGGCGCCCTGGGTGAGGGTGAAGCCAGGGTTGCAGGTTCCACAGCGGGTGTGGTTGTCTGCTGCACATGACGCACAGGCTGAGCCTTCCCCAACAGTGCAGGGTGCAGGCAGCTGACAAGGACTGTGTTCGTATCGGCAGCTGCAGCTATGGAGCTCCTCAGAGAATGCACCAACCTGGTTGTTCTCTGAGCAATACAGAAGAGCCTGGAAATGACTCAGCCAGTACGACTGAGGCCTGCACAAGGGGAAGATGGAAAAAAAACAAAAAACAAGACGAAAGGGACAGGGAGAGAATAGTTATTGAATAGGGCTTATAGGATGAGCTGCTTTAATAAGTGCTGCTTTATTAGGTCCAGGACACCTGTCTGGGTCTGCAGACAGCTTGTCCATTTGAAATACACAGCGTATGCATCATTATTGAAAGAAAGCGGACAGGCAAGACATCTTGTAAGCATGATTTAGATAGCATGTCATTTAAAGAGCACAGTTAAACCAAAGATGACAACACTTTATATTAAGGTACGTATATTAACCATAAAAAATTTGCTTAGGAGCATTAGTATTAGTATCTTATTGGCTCTTTATCAGTTGTTATAAAGAACTTGTTAATACGGTTTTCCCAATTTTCCTAATTACTCCTTATCAATAGCAGCGTTGTTGTATTATGCATTATAATCTTAATATGCTTTGCTCAGTAGGTTTGAATGCATTCAAGTATGTACCATATAAAGCTAAAAGGCGATAGCATCAAACAGATATTGATTCTCTCTTAATAAATATGGTCTATTCTTATGTAACAAAACACACAAATTCAAGTGTTAACAGTGTCCAAATTACTGTAATTTATGTCTTTCTAACTCAGAATATGTTCTCCATTCTTTTTTTTAGTTTTAACTTTGTTTTACAACCGCTACACAATGCAAAGTGGCTACTGCAAGTATCCTACTAGGATTTGTTTTAGCATAACAAAATGTAACGTTCAATGTTAATGTCCAATGTTACAAAAAAAAAGTCCACTTTGTTTCATATGGATCATTACAACAGTATTATAATTGCAAGATTAATCCTGGCCAATCCATTAAGACATTTTATCACAGTGTTTTTCAGAAATACCAAATACATTCGTGAGCCAGGCTGACCTGAAATTCCTGTGGAGTTTTTCTAACTTTTATGTATCGGTTGTCCTGCAGTGTCAGGAAAATGTCAGAAACACAAATGTCGGTGTGGGAAAACGCAGAGAAAGTGAGAGACAGTAGAGAGAGAGAAGGTTGTCTTTGATCAGTTTGTGACATAAATATTAGAAGTGTGCTACAGCCGTAGGGTAACTGACTTTGACACATACATATAATTCCCCCATGTGGGCTGGAGTTTGATTCCCGTCTGTAGCAATTTCTTGACTGTGATCTCTTTATGCCTTTATCCTCTTTGCTCTCAGAAGAGAAGAAATGCACAGTACATACTGCTGGCTTTCCTTTGAGAAAAAAAAAAAGAAAAGCTTTTTCTTTGATGAGGGTGTATTGTGATAAACTTTATGCTAATCTGCAAATGTTTGCTGGATTACATTTGGAGCATTCTTACACTGAATTTCCGATCTTATTGTGTGCTTGGCAGTGGGAAGCAAACCTGAGTTGGGAAAATCGCTCATTTAAATATCAAAACCCCCTAATGGAAAAAGTGGTCATGGGAAGTGAACCGAAAGGCCTTTTCCTTCCATCATCCGCTACCTGTGGGCGAGGCATTTCACCTCCGACAGCTTCAGCAGAGCAAAGCAGTCACCAAGACAAGACTACAGTTGCACTGTTAGTTCCCTGGTGTGAAAATGTACAGTGTTTCTTCGCCTTTCAACTCTTCCACAAACCCCTCCTGTAAATCACAGTGTTTTCTAACATATGTGTCATTTTATAGGACTAGAAAACACTGGGTATTTGTATTAAAATCTGTCAAATATACAGTTTTTCTTGAAAAAAAAGGCAAAAACAACTTTCCGACAGTGACTGTATCACACTGACTCTCTACTGAAAAATGAACATAATATAGAGAATAGGACACAAAAATGTGCTTTGACTTACAGAGATTTTTCCACAAAAGGTACTTTATTAAGTTTCATTTGATTTATATCAAAAGTGCTTTGAAATATGATGATTGGCAATGATTAAGCAATACCAAAACATGTTATTTTCAGCTATGCAATTTGCTTTATCTTTTCTTTGCCTGTGCTCACATTTTGCCCTATATGGTTATTTGTTATTTTTGTTATTGGTAACAATTGTTATTGTTATTGACTAAATTAATAGAAAATCTCTTTTTTTTCACATCTTAGTGCAGTGGTAATAGCTAATTTCCTTAACAGTGACATTAAATTCACGGTACGTAATTGCTGACACTAGCTGCCTCTCAGTCAAAACAATAATAAAAGATATATCATTATGAAGTAGTTTGGGATCATGCGAGTTGTTGTATTCACTCTCTTTGCTGATGAAATCTGACATGACTCATAATGTAAACGTTAGTAAAGGAATTAACAAAATCATGAATTTTTCTGAAAATGAACATTGTAGGAAATATTTGATAGGCCTCGACATTTTTAGCTAAAGTATTTTAAAGCAGAGATGTTACATATTATAGCTTTAACTCGTATTAATATGTTGTATTTATGCCATAAAAAACGTCAAACCAATCAAATAATCAGCCGAAACTAAAACAAGTAATCAAGATGACAAACAATGTAAAAAATATAGAGGGGGGAAAAGGAAAGTGCTGTGATATGCAAAATAATCACATCTCCTGGACATCTTTTCCGCTGTATGAATTAATGTGTGGTTGTAAAGACGAAATTGGTCTGATCTACTGAATGCCTTGACAAGTTCATTAAAGAGCTGTTTAACACTTTTAGAGACAACTCTTAATTACACTCTCTCAGTCGCCAAACAAAGATGAGAAGAGTCCTTTAATGAAGCATTCAAAACCTTGGCTTATATGAAACAATCTGGCACTTATTTTGAAAGAAGCCGATGTATAAGAAGGCATTTTCTTATACAGATGATTAAAGAAGAAGCACTGAAAACATCACTTGAATGACAATATGCATCATTATGCCTAATGGCAAAAGTTTGAGCACAAAGTCTACTGTGCAGTCTTATCATTACCCTCTTAATAAAAGTGGAGCTGACTGCTGCTTCAACTGGCTTATTCGCTCATAATTGTCAGTGCAGAGGAAAAGTAGCCCCCAGGAAGCAAAATCAATCTCATATCTCTCATCCATCTCAAATGCCATGCACAGGATGTTAAAGGGAAATTTGGGGTTTTTGGGAGCGCTTCCTCTTCTCTCCAAGGCAAACTGACAAACATTCTCAATCTCTTTTAACCGAGTATGGAGATTTCTATGAAGAGAGAGAAAGAACGGGACTGCTTCACAGTTGATGCGGCGGTAATAACATAGATAAACACTGTCTGGATGAAGCGTTGACGCTCCCACTCCTTTTCCTGGCAAGGGGGTGGGAATATCGCCTGCATGGATCAGTGATTAATGTGTGTTTTGGCAATGTGGTAGAGAGATTAAGGAGGTAACACTGAAACAGAGAACAGAAAGAGAAACAAAGAGAAAGACTGGACATTGCAATAGAGTGCACTGTATAGATTAATCTGCCGGTTGATTTATGTGTTTTGCTCTCAAACGTTGCCGCTATTACTGTGGTGACTCAGTTGATTCGAACACAGTTTGACGGTGATGGTTGGCTTCATCCCTTTCAGCAATCTGCCTCTCTGACAGATGAAGGTAGCCTGTGTGAATGTGGATTGTTTTCGGTGTTAAAACACTACTTTAAAATTCTTACCTGTCATCACCAGAAAAAAAACATGGAAATTGTAATTTGTTCAAACACTTAACCTATCAGAAAAGTGACTTGGTATTCAGTTTTGAATATGTTTTGCATTCGTTCCCCTAGCCACAGTGAACATGACTTCTTTTAATGAACTATGAAGTCAGTCTTTCCCTAACCATCAAGAACATTTTAGTTTTTTTTTAAAATTTCTTTTTATTATTTATAGATTAATTTTCCGAAAACAAAATGGCAGAATGGGTTTGAAAGAAATTGATTAATTTTCTTCACCTATACTTAATTGTGATCAAAATCGAATTGAATTGGGCAAATAATAGACGCATTAGGAACAATTGAACTACTGAGGCCTCATAGTTGTGCATCACTACCATTAATCTGTCGCATGTTACCACTGTCTTGTTGGACACATCAGTAGGCTTTGAAAACATTGGATAAAAAGCCAAATTTTCATCATCATTACTGTGCACATCGACCCTTCCAATATCTGACTTAAGATTTGATCCTTCACATTAAACATTAATTTAATGTCATTCAAGCCTCACAAGCTCGTAGATTTGGAGAAACAGAGAGATACAGAGAGAGACAGTGACTCAGAGGTGAATTTGTTTGCAGTGAACATGAGCTTTCAGCAGGTGTTAATTGCACCAGCAGACCTGCGTTTGGCAATATGTGCTGAAGTAGACAGTTGTTGCAACGAGGCTATTTGCATATAAAGGGGCCGATTTGGTGCCAAATGTATGAATAATCCCTAATTTCCATCCATGCGAATGACAGATGCACAATTGCAACATTGCAACATCGGCGCTGCCTGGCAGCTCAGTCTGCAGTAAATTCCATGCTATATTTTTTGTTTTATTTGCACCAGTTTTGCACTTGCAGAATCTGCACAATCCTTTTGTGGACTGGGAACTTTTAGTTTTCCATGGTCTACACTCCCTGTTCACTCAATGAATTCATCATACTAAATCAAAACTCATCTACAAGAGCCACTGGCAGGGGATTGCAAAATGTCATATAGAAAAAGTTCCTGTGGGCAGTCAGCTTTTTCTCATTGAGCAGCATGTACCAGAAACACCACAGAACTAAGGAACACCACAGCTTTCAGTTCTTTCCCAAATCTATAAAACAATGGCTTCTCGACAGATCAGATATGCTGCCATGGTGTTTATCATTGTTTCATTAATTGTCAGTTTTTACGTGCTGTCTATTATACTCACATTCTTAATTGTGCTTGCCTGTGCTGTTTTTGTTTTTGTTTTGTTTTTGTTTTGTTTTTTTTGGGGGGGGGCATGTTTGGCATGTTTTCTTTAATGTTTTTATATGACAGGTGGTTATGTCATTGTTTTACTAAGTGTATACACATCAGAGTAAATCTGATACATTTACATAATTGACCTAGTTGCCCATGTTAATTAATGATCTTTGTTCCTCATCACATAAATTAAACATAGATGTAAAACATAATAAGCAAGTGTTCAGTCCTTAGTTTCTTTGGACAGTTGTCAGAAAAAATAGAAAATGTAATAAACCTCAAAGACATGTTGTTATAAAAGTGGAATTACTTTTCACTGCAGCCAGGAAATCTATACAGAGGCTAGTTTCAGAGAAATGAAGTGCTAGAACTTTGAGGAGTCCAATGAAATGATATTGTGAACAGTTCATGAAGCTCAATAAATATTTAAGAATCTTGTAGTTTTGTTTTTTTGTTGTTTTTTTTTATCTAAAGTTGAAGTTATAGAAGTGCTTTTTGGAGCGGCCGATAACAGCAGGTAAATCCAGTTTTCAGTAGGATTTTAGAACCTTTTTCGTAGCTCCACATTTTAAAAGTTGTACAGAATATATTAAAGCTTCTTTACATGAGGGCAAGAGTTTGCTAGTCAAGTGCCATCTCAGTAACAGGAACTTGTTTATTTCTGCCGATGTCCCTGAATTAATCTGTGGAGACAAGTGCAGACTATAACCTGATAAAGCTCTGGGCAAAAAAAAAAAAAAAATAGCAGAACTTTGCAGCTCTAGCAAAAGATATGCATCAAACAGAACCCACTGAGTATACAAAAGGAGAACTACACCAATCGTAAAGAACACAAAATGATTCGGCCACTGTAAATGTGCTCAGCATGAAAAAAAAACTCCATACTTCAAACTTTCTGAATCTCTTTCAAACTGTCAAACTATCTTTAAAAAAACAGTTGCAGGTAAGGATATACAAAATGTGTTTTTTTTGGAGTTGTGGTTACCGTTCTCTTGGTAGGCGAACATGGGGCTGCCTGTGACATCTTTTGCTGAGACTGAAGAGCTTGAAGATGACTCTCTGAGCTCGTCTGGAGAGGACCCGCATGCTGTTTTCCAGCTGCTCATATCGCCACTGGAAAAGACTATCCAGGGACCACAAGTGTTGGATGGTGGAAACATTCAGGAAATAGTTTTGAGGAAGCCGTGCAAAAAATGCCTTGAATTCATCTGTAACAGAAAAAAAAACAACAATGAAGATACATTTTTCTACAGTTTCTTATTAAAATGTTCCTTTCCAAGAACATTGGGCCTCATTCAACAACCGTTTGTAAAAGGTAATTGCTTCTTAAATTGCACCTATGCAGTTTTCATGAAGATGGCATTCACTAATGTTTTCCTATATTTGCTCTGAGGGAAGGACAGAATCTACACAACTCATTTGAGTTTGTGCAAAATAATAACATACAACAGTATAATATTAGAGGATTTACGTTACAATAGCATTTTTATTATATCATTTTATCATATTTTAATAAAAAATATAGCATTTTTCATTACGGTCTTTAAATCTTCAGTTACATTACCAGCATGCCAACGAGTACCTTTTGAGACAATTTATTCTAACAAGAGATGTGTCCTCACAGAGCTCCACAATGGTTTGGAGCAAGTACCATACCAGCATGTGTAGCTACTGTCCACCTTGGGCTTTTCACACAGGGTTGGCAAATCACATAATCACAGGCATCCATCAGCCACCCTCTCCCACAGACACACACATACTCTCCAGCATTGGGCACACTATCAGCATCCTAAAAGGACTCAGCAGGTGACAAACTGCTTTACAAACAGGACATGGTGTGTATAAAGGCAACAGCTGAGAGACAACTTTAGAGACACCAGCCAAATTCTATCAGATTTTTTTTTTTTTTTTTTACATTTTATAATCTTTGGGCATCTTATCATCAGATCTGAGATCAAATCATTTTTAACTTCCTCAGTTGTGTGCCCATCTCCAGATACCATGTTCACTGAACATCCTTTTTATCTTGTATGTCATTTTATATCTACTGATGCAGCAATATCTCCACTTCAGACCTACTTCAGTACTTCAGTTTTGTTTTTTTTTTTAGCAGTCTGTGTTCTTGTGATTTTTGTTCCCATATTCTTGACATCTTTCTCTCTTTACTGTAGTCCAATGATGGGACTGAACGTGGTTCCTCACGTCTTTCTCTCTGGTCCAGCCTCTCCTCTGTCTTCCTGCCTCCCACTTCATCCGTATCATCCAATCACTGCATGCGTTCAGATCTTCTATTACATGGCATTTCATTCCCTCTTTATCCCTCTTGATTGTCTCGCAGGCACCCTCCGCCTCCCCTGACTCCCCTACCACCAGGGGACTCTAGACTCCTCGCTGGGGTAGGCTCAGTCGCCTTCCTGCAGAGCTCTCTGCCAGAACAGCACCGACTGTGCCGTCCTTGGAGTCTGAGTCTCCTCCAAAACCTTTCCTCAAAAGGTAAATAAATCAATCACATCACTTCATTTTCGGGTGGTGAAGTCTGTTCTAGTTGAAACATTCTCAAGAACAACTTTAAGAAAAAATAAGGAAGATATTGAATGAGGCCCATTGCAGCACCTTGATGAATGTTGGTTGCCTTACACTGATATCCTGAGTGGCCATATGATGTTGTTACCATCTGAACCTGAACCAAGTTATGTTAAAAGCAAGGGGCAACAACTGCAGCTTCAACATGAAGCAAATGGATAAGTATATTAAAGTGTAAACTGACAGTATCTAGATGGCTTCAAAAAAGCCTAGCTCCCATAGACTTCCATTCAATTTATGTGTGGAAATATTACTTTTTCCATGAGTCAACATGGTTTTATTCACTTTTTTTACCCTCTAAGAAGTGCACTGGCAGTCCTTTTGTAAAGTATTCCTTCTTTAATGAGATTTTATCACTAACAGAACGCTTTGACGTCTGTGTCAGGCTTTCTCACAAGTCAGGTGGCGTCAAGCCCATTCATGCTGCAAACTACTATTCAGTCTGAATTTTCATTGGTTCATGGTTAATGGAGAAGACACGTCAATGTGACATCAGCACAGTTTCATCTCTAGTCATGCTGCTTCCTGCGTTAAATGGTTGGATCGTGGATATCGGAATTTTATGTGAATTTACACCCCTTAAAAGGGTGAAGCATACAAGATTTAGTCCTTTTTCAAGAAAAGTGGCAGCAGAGTAGGTGTCGAAATAAACAGAATAAATAACTGACATGGAAATCTATAAATACACAAAAAGTGATTTATTGAAGTTTTAAAACAATTCCCCCTAAAGTTTTTAAATATAGGTATATATTTTTATTCCTCTAAAAAGCCAAGACGGTGATGGCCAAAACACAAGCTCGAGGCTTCAAGATGGCAGTCCAAAAAACACATTACTCTGGGTGACATCAGAGGAATTCTGTCTGCTTCTTTTATGGTTTATGATTAAAACTGTTCAATGATTAATCATTACTTTTTTTGACCTGAGGTAAAACTGTTTGGGATTGAGAGCGTGGTCTATTTAAATAATGGAGAATTGATTAATCGACAGCTGAAGTTTATGTATCAACATTTCATCTTTCTGTATTTTATTTTAAAAGAAGAATGGACTGCTAAAGAGAACGCATACTTAATGGCCTGCTTGTGTTATTTACATCCTGCAATGGATTTTTCATGTGTCCCTTTCATGTAATTTATTCACCACTCAATAATGATCACCTTAAACCAGAAGCCCTTGTAAATATCATGGGATCACCGGATATTTCCTGACTTTACAACATGACATGTTTCCAACGCAGCGCTCCATTAAACTGACCCATACATTATGGTACACTCCACCAGCTGCGTCCTCCACTTTGAGGCAAAAGAAAGGGTGCATTTCACAGCTGCTTTCAAAGGAATCTTTGAAATGATGCAGGCTTTGGCAGCTGGTTCTGTCAGTCTGGAAATGAAGACTGTGGTGGATCAATCCCTCCTGAACTGGGAGACAGTCAAATCTGGCAGGTGGTTTTATGAAAAACCTCTTCTGACTTTTAGATTTCATTCACTAAAGCAAAATCAAACGTCCTCATACAAGAAGCCAAAATGTTTTATGGCAGCTCTACTCCTAAAGTTTTTGCATTTTAATACACATTTTGAAAAGATATCAAATGTAATCCGACAAAAAATATGTTTTACATACCCAAACATCACTTTTTTTTTTGGAAAATGTTTCCACCAATACTCGAATTTAGAGAAATATAGTATAATTTCATATACTTGCACATATCAGATTTTATCAGATTTTTATCGGCAAATGTGATAAAATGATCCCACACTTCCATCTACAACCACATGTTGTTTTAATAGACCCATGGCAGTTGAAATTACATCCACAGCTTTAAAAGTGACCCTCCTTCATGTGCCTATTTCAAATGATGTAATGTTATCATCAGGTGTTTCAGGTCTTCCTCTGCATTTCAGCCATAGATTGGTCCATAATGAAAAGTGAAGAAAACCCTCAAAGTTGTGTGTCTTTAATGAGCAGAGACACACACACACCGAGCTCTCCACAATCACAAAGCGACTTTCATGCTTCTGTAATAGTTTGCATCTACAGTTTGGTTTTTAAATTTATATAACATACACTGCTGACAAAGAGTACATTACCAGTATGTGTGATGTATTGCTGAGAGTAATCTGTGTCATGTATTTTGTCTTGTCTAATATGTTGTTTTTTTAATGTGAATGTTTTAAACTGTGACCTGCCAGGGGACTGAAGATGAAAATTAGCCTCGACTAACTCTGTACTGTGTATATTGTACATGGTCCCTTACAAATAAAATAAATTAAATTAAATAGGACAGTCTACTGTAATGTCCATCAAAATAGGCTCTAGCTGTTAATGTAATTCAGGCAGGTCTGAAACAAGGTTGATTAATATCTGAATATTAAAATAATGTTACGTGTCACTGAATATATCTGGGATTTTGCAGAAACTTTAGCACTGAGGGATTGTGGATCGTAAGGTGAAGTGATAATAAAACAGTCTGATCTCCATCAGCGCTTTTTATATTTAAATACCTGAAACTCAGAGATAACACCCATACCGACCTGATCCCTCCATTATCTGACTTAAGATTTCACGCTTCATATCATTAAACATTAATTCAGTATAGTTCAAGCCTCACAAACTCCAAAGATTTGGAGAAAGAGAGATATACAGAGAGAGACAGTGACTCAGAGGTGAGTTTGCATGAAGTTAACAGCAGCCTTCTGCAGGTGTTAATCGCACCAGCCGATCTGCATGTGACAATCTGCGCTGGTCTTTTGCAAATTAGATGGTTTTTGCAATAAGGCTTATTTGCATAGAAAGGGTATGATTTGTGCTGAATGTATGAATATTCCCTCATTTACATCCACACAAATGACACAGGTGCAACATCTATCTGCTTGACAGCACAGTTTTGTGAATTACACACTATATTTTTTATCTAATTTGCACTGGTTTTGTGGCCACAAAAGCCCTGCAATCCTTTTGTGGAAGCTTTTAAACTTCCAACTGGAGAAAAAAGATGACTTCATATTAGACATTAAAATTACTGGTTGGGAACACTTGATAACATCTAAATTACACAAGATTTATGATTAATATGAACAACAAGCCAAATAAAAAAATATATTTTAGGCACAGGTAAGACACAGATCGAGAAAGAACACTACAGAGAAAAAAATGTATTTTCAAGTTATGTTATGCCCTTTATTATTACCAACTTGCTCAAGGTCAACAATAGCATTGGTTCCAGTTACTATTTTTGATCTCCATCTGTGTCAATTGTGACACCATTTCAGCGTCTTCTTCTTCCGCTGATAAAGCAGTGAGCTGGAAATCTGTAATATCTTGCTGAAGGACACATTTATGACATGATCAGATAACCGCATTCTGAGCACGCTCCTGCCCTCACTTTACACTCCGCTATTAAAACATACACTTTGCAAGTAATTGCACTTATGGATATTCCAACCAAATTTGAGGAGTGGAAAAAAGACATCCATTTTGATGTCACCTGAGTAATAATCACCGTGGCAGGGTGACCGAGCACAGCAATAATAACCAAACATTATGCTAAGAGCTCCTATTCAAACTCTGTTTTTCCAGTGATATGTAAAGCTGGACCAGCAATAAATGGTTTTTATAGCTGATTAATCTGCTCCAGACATATTGTAAACTACCTGGGCTGAAAGCTGATGATTTTTTTTTTTTAAATCCGGTCCTGTTGCTTTGTTAATTTGCTACAGTGTGCAGATAGTGCGCCAGGATGCAGGATTCATAGCCAGCTATTATTTCACCTATAAATCGTCAAACGATGGGAACATAAACATGGTATCCTGTCTCAGATCAAACAGTGGAGGTAAAACCCTTGAATTCAATCTCAGTGCCTCTCATAATAATGTTTGTTTTTAGGACAGGGCAAGTATGTGAAATCTCAATCAGGAGATTTTACGGATCACGGAAGCTACAACTAAAACTAGCAGTGAAAAAAAGCAATAAAAACAAGTTTTTGAAAATATGAAAATGAAATAAAAACTACGATGAACAATGCAACAAGAATTAAGCTGAAATAGAATTGGAGTAAAATAGAGATACAATCGGCTTTGTTTTCCCCCACTGTTAATTGTTCATGGTGCATAAGAATGAAATGGCGTTGCACAGTAGTACTACTTTAAAACTCAAATTAAAACTCAAACTCAATTCCTCAATATACAAATAAAAATAATAATACATATAGGTGTGTGCAACAACTGAACTGAAAGACTAAAACAAAAAACAAAAAAATAAACTAATAAAAATGTCAAAATTATAATAGCTCTGATCTGAAAGGTTAAAGGAAAGAAGTTATTTTGAGAGGGTTTTCTCACCTGACTCTTCAAACTCTTTGTAGAGCATCCCCCATGTCTCTGTGATCCTCTCAAGGCTTTCCTCCATGGCTTGGATGTCCATATAGGGGCAGTTGCATTCTGGGAACTTAGGATCACAGCTGCACCAACAGTCATTGTCCTTGCAGACAAATTCTCCCTCTCCATTACAAGCAATGTAGCTGAGAGCAGCCTGAACAAAACTTTCTCTTAAGTAGTCCGGAAGGATGACTTGTAAGCCTGTAAAACCAAGCGGGATTTAGTACTGTCATCAAACTCTGAATTTACAAAGTGACAGTGAAATGATAGTGGCAATATAGTGCTGTCTGAGCATATAACTTATCTAATAAAATGTACAACAGTGTTTAGAAAGCCAGACATACATAAGAAATCACTACTGATGTTTATCCAATATCATTTACTGAGGAAGGTTACTTTTTTTTGCAAAGATATCATGGCATCCTCATTAAAACAAGTAAAATCAGACAAACCTTGGAGCTGGACTTTATTTTCAGGGCTCTGAACCAGCACAGAGCTGACAGAGTCAAGGTTGTCATAGTTACTGCATCCGAGAGGACCTGTGCGGGTCTCTGTCACCTGGGCAACAACAAATATAAAGCTTATTTAAAAACATTTTAGCACAACTGCGTGGGAAGTTACTTTCTTTAAAGAAAATTAAAAGACACACGTACATTTCAAAATTGGTACTGTTTTCTACATAGTAATCAGTCTGAAAGAAATAGATGGCTTGAAATTGGCTTACTTTTACTAAGACTACTTTGCTTCCCTCATTTTTCTGCAAGAATACACGTGTCTCTGTTTTTTCTACCCGCTGATTGAAGATGTTTCGATTGACCTTTGGCACAAAACAGCTCCGACAATGCATTCTTTTTCACTTCATTTGCAAGAAGAGATCTTATTTCAGCACTCTCCTTTTTCTTGTTGTGACATGGTGAGGAGCACCTAACCGATTCTCATTTTTCTCCCTTTGTGGTTGCAGGACACCATATTTTGTTCAGCGATTTGTCCTGGTCGGTCTTGTCAGAGGACAGTGTGTGTAAAGTGACAGATGGATGAGGCAAGACAATGAGGGTCAGTCGATCAGTAACACAATCATAGAGGGCTGAAGGGCTTGGGCTCATATGAAGCTGCTGTGCCAGGGAACTGAAAACTCAGTATGGGGCTCTTTAATCAAAACCCTAATCCACAAGAAAGGGGGTTGTGAAGGGAACAATAAATGTCCACTGTGAATGGGAAAAGGAAAATGAAGATAATTTGAGTGTAATTCTTCAGTTATAATATTTATATCACATTATAAATCCCATGTTTCCCCCTACGAGGGATTTTAATGTTGATATTAATATGAGGAAATGAGATACAACTCTGTGTTTTAAAATGTTGAATCCATATAAGGAATTATTTGATATGCCATATGATATGCCATATGGCAGAACACTGACTGATGAGCAGAGCATTCAATTTCCGCTTTGCATAGCAGCTGTTATTCACTGTAGATACATTCTGGTATATTAAAAATACTTAATAGGACATTATTGGCCACCTGTATCTTGGCACATGATTATATGAGAGAATGAAGCAAAGGCTCAAAGATTTGTGGCATTTTTTTTTTTGTAGATTTTCTGCTTTATTGTCATTCGAGTTCAGTCATGATGAAATCGTTACTGTAGGCGCTACAGGTGGTAAAGGGAAAAAAAAAAAATACTGACTCGTTCAAAACAGGAAAGTGGGAGAAAGAGAAATATAGTTTTGATCACTGCCAAACATGATGAGTCATTCTTGGGGCAGAAGCCAAAACCTTCAGTGCACATTCTGGTAAACTTTTTTTTTTTTTTTTTGTTCCCATTTGCTGAAATAGCCTGCCACACAACTCTTGGTACATTTATAATGTATCTTCAAAAAAAAAAAAAAAAAAAAGTCAAGACTAGACAGACTAGAGTTTATTTCATGTGGAACAATCCCAGTAATTATACTCATACGTTACTAAATTACAACTCTAATTATAGCTTATAAAAAAAATACGTCCAGATTGTTTTATAATCCATTTCAAAATGGCAGACATTTACAGTATATGCTGGTTGTGACGGCAGTATTACTAAACCTTTTGTGGTTAGGTTTAGGCCGTGCAATTTCAATCAACAGACTCATATCCAGCAAAATTATAACATTAATAAAAGTGACAAGTTGATGGAAGCAAGAACAGTATTCATCTTTATTTTAGCTCAGGTTGGGTCACTGCTAGGGCTGGAACTCTGTACAAATACATTATCAGGCAAATGACTGTGTTTTATGACTATGTATTCCATTCAATTTTAAAATGATTTGTATCGTATTTGTCTGTAGGGAAAAATTCAAACACTTGTCAGAAAGGTGGTGTTCCTCGTAAATGAAGTGTGGTGGATATTTGTGCCCCGGGAAACAACAAGATAGCGCAGCCTGATTAAAATATAGGCAACTATTTTATTTTGATTAGGTTTTTTTCACCGGCTTGCTTTTTATTACTCATTTTTGTTTTCTTATTGGGCCTACAGTGAAGCAGATTATCCTACAAACATTACCTCTGGCAATATACGTAGTGCGGATTAGGAACTGAATGGTATAGTCTTAAAATGATTCAGTGTTGTTTTTGAATATACATGTTTATTGATGGGTTTTTGAAAAGCAGGACCTTCATAATTACTTTATTGAATGACACTTGTACAATGAATTTAATATTCTAAAGTGTAATAACAGCAAAATAAGTTATGCCCATGTCCACATTTATTCTAAAATGCAAATAATTTTGCTGCCTCAACCAATACAGATACTAAAAAAAATACTGACTTATCTGCGCACCGTTACTCTCTACCGACTCCGAAGAAAAATTCATATTGTATAATGTTGTTTTGTTTCAGTGATTTGTCTCCAATGTTTGGTGATGAACTTTTGGCCTGGAGAATCTGAGCCAAATGTTCACTTAAACCAGTGAAATAGTAGACAAATAAAGTGATTGCTAAATGCAGGTTTAAATCATGGATTGGATGAGTCTCAGTCCCTGTATGGTGTTCATTAGTGCATTCATATGTGGCAGCCTGATAGAGTGTGCAAATGTGCAAATGTTTGTTTATCTGTCTGAAACTGTCTTTCTGTTTGCTGTGGCTTGTCTGCAATTACTGGAAAAAATAAAGTTTGGTTTTAATGTGATGATCATGCTAGCTTTCTCTCTGCACTTTGATCAAGTTATAGAACTGAGAGCACAAGAATATATTACTCTACAATGATGAACAACAATACGATCGAGAGGCTGTCCGTGAATTGAAAATATGAAACCAGAGAATCCTGCCATTTCCTTGTTCAAGTCAGTCGCCTTCTTCATCACTGTGTGCACACAGACTGGCAAATACGGTCTGAATCAGGTGTGGATATTGATTCCGTCTAGGAAATTCTCAAATTTTAACAAAAATGATCCCCGCCGCTCTCAAACAACTGGAGTCATTACTCATTGTACAAACAAGCTGGTCTGATGACAGACTCTACTCTGTGCTTTGACTTCTTTAAAAGAGCCCACATTTCCACAGCCAATCCAAAGCACACAACAGTAACAGGTTTTTCCTGCAAAAATGAGCTTCAATTTCCCCTTTGCATGGAGACAGCGGGGAAGCCTTAGCCTCGCCAGCCCTGTCTCATTCATTCACTTGTTCGATTTCAAATTCATGCAGAGGAATGCTTAAATGTATCTATTTCGCCACTGTGTGGGTCACCGCCCTGTGAGAACGATGCGCAAGTGTGAACGAATCTGTCATTCCTTCGACTCACTTTCTACCCGTGATGGAGGTGAATCTCTCCTCTTTCCCCCCGTCAGTTACGCCAGATGACTGCCTTTGGAGCCTGAAAGCATGCTCTTTCTTCCTTTTCTCATCTCTGTAGCTACAGAAAAAAAAAAATCCTAATTCCCAAGAAATGAAACAGACAAAAGCATCTGCCTCTGCGCCTCAGATGTGCTCACCTTACCTGCAAAAAAGTTTAAAAAAAACCCCTGTGTTCAACCTTCCCTGAACACAATGTAGTGAGAGGACAGGGCTTTGATATAAGTACAGAGAGTGTGATTCATGTTCTGCTACAGTAGAGAGAGCCTTACTTCACAAGTTGACTACCACTGTGTTCCAAAGAATGAAAAAGACCGAAAGGAGGGTCATCCTCCCCTCTGTCACCGTATTAACCTCATGCTACCTGCGGGTGACAACTGGAGGCAGAAGCCTGTCGTGAGCTGTGCTTCACAAGATTCATTTATCTCCCCCTCACCATATGGGCTAATCGCAACTCTTCAACCAGACTATGTGCTCATGACTGCTGAAGACCATATCTCATCACAGGCTGATGAAAAATGTCATGTCCACCTTTAATTGCATTGTCATCCTCACTGTCTTACTCCATAATTTCGTATATGTTCAATTCTATAGATACATTTTTTTATTGAATACAGTATTTTTAATGATACACCTTTCTTTCATTTATTCGATCCACTGTGTTATTATGTCAGATGATGTTTACACTTATATTCATATATATATATATATATATATATATATATATGCATGGTGTTTTAAAATAAGGTGCTAAA
>JAPQRN010000019.1:889463-900042 GCA_037367275.1 Coranthus polyacanthus | reverse complement strand
TAAAAGTGTGTATGAGAATGTTGGTCATTGAAAATACTGAGTTTTTTTTAAAAACGTATTTAAGGAAGGATTTCGAGCATCTTTGGCCAGCTTTCCTGTAAACAGATCCAGATGGCAGTGAGATGTAATTCTGTAAGCTTAAAATCCAGAAATGATGCATCATGATTTTATATAGATTAGAGAATCAGTCTCTCTCTCTCTCTCTCTCTTCCGGACACTTGCTTTTCTCTTCATGAAGATGCTGAACATGGTTCACGTTATATTTAAAAACAAACAACTCAGCACTTGAGCTTAATCGACAGTGTATTTGACCACTCTGAATAGGAGTTCATTTGTTTCCAATGATTCTTAACAAATATATGACATTCTATTTTACCCTTGTGTAAAACGGTAAGCTAAAGAAAAACATCTGAAGAGCACTGTTATGCAAAGACAGTGAAATCCCTTAGTCATTTGTTTGTGAGTGAAAAAAAAAAAAAAAAAAAAAAAGTTAATGAAATGGAAAAGAGCATGATTTACCAAAACCAGCAGCAGTCTAGCTTTTTCCTAGATCTTTTGTAGATCTTTGCCAAGGTGTAATATGACTAAAAGACTCAAAATAAACATACAAAGGTGTTACCTTGATAGCAGTGGAGGCAATCTGGATGTGGTGCAGCTTGCGCAGAGTGCTCTCCCGGTCAATGAAGTAGGAGGCAGCCAGCTGGTGCAGAGCTTCCAGAGTCACAGTGGAGGAGTTACCTGAGTAATCGCTCACCTCTGCTTTCTTACTCAGTTTCCTCTTGTCCACAAATATTGTTAAGGCCTCTTCTCCTGCACAAAAAAGGAATAGGAAGTGGTTACATACTGAGCAAATATTTTCCTATGAAAATTATAAATCTTCCTTGAGTGAAAGTATTTTAAAAGTATTATCAGCAAAATGTACTTAAAGGATGAAAAGTAAAAGTAGTTTTCATGCAGTAATATGATCCCTGTCATTGTTTTACCCATATATTCAATGCTTTTGGATGATTGGTTCACATCGAACAGTAAGTCAGACTCATTCCCAGTAGCTGTTGGACTCTGGGCTGCCCTATGCCACGGAAAGAGTGTAGCCAAGGTGTGGCGGGTGTCCGGTTCGAAGGCTTCAGGATCGCATCTTCTGCTTTTTGAAGATGATGTGGTCCTGTTGGCCTCATCGAGCCGTGACCTCTAGCTTGCACTGGGGCGGTTTGCAGCTGAGTGTTAAGTGGCTGGTACGAGAATCAGCGCCTCCAAGTCTGCATGGTTCTCAGCTGCAGTAGGGTGGAGTTCCCTCTAATGAACTAATGAGCTAATGTATGTTTTTGTTCATGAGTCAGGAAAGGGATGACAGGTCGACAGGCACATCGGCAGTAATGTGGAGCTGTACTGGTCTGTTGTGGTGAGGAGGGCACTGAGCCAAAGGGCGAAGCTATTGATTTACTGGTCGATCCAAATCACCTTCACCTACTGTATGGTCACGAGCTGTGGTCAGTGACTGAAACAGTGAGGTTGCAAATACAAGTGGTGGAAATGAGTTGTCTCCGCAAGATTAGGATTAGGGATGGGGTGAGGAGTTTGATCATCCAGGCGGGGCTCAGAGTAGAGCCGCTGCGCCTCCACATCAAGGGAAGCCAGTTGAGGTGGTTCAGGCATCTGGATGCCTCCTTGGTGAGATGTTTCGGGCATGTCCAGCCAGAAGGAGACCCCAGGGCAGGCCCAGGACATGGTGGAGGGATTACATTTCTCAGCTGGCCCGGTGTCCCCCCAGAGGAGCTGGAGGAGGTGACTGGGTAGAGGGAGGTCTGAGTTTTTCTGCATAGGCTGCTGCCCTCGTGACCTGGACCCAGATAAGCAGCAAAAGATGGCTTTGGGAATAATAAAGCTGCATTAATGTGTATGTTGCATTTTTCTGCTTGTGGATGTTTTAGTTTGTGCTCATTTGAACTACCTTACGGTACCGTACTGTCAACTTTTCATGAACTTTGTGACAATGCATTTTTGAGCTAATAAAGAGTTTTTTAGCTTTAAAAGGGCCATATTGTAATTATGAAATCATTAATAATCAATTATGTAAACCTCATTAAAAAATATAAGTTTCACCTCAAAACTCTGCAGATAATTCATTCTGCTGTGCCTACCCCTGGTTTTCAGTCCTGTTCCACACTCGCTGTTTCTCTGTCAGCTGTTTTAAATGCAATGAGCTGCTGCTGCCGACTCTCCGTTCCTGTTAGTGACATGGGGACCCTCACGTAGACACCCTGCCAGTGTGTTAAGATGGTTCTAGGGGCTCCAGGAACACTGACTTTGATTGGCTAAGGGTGGTGACTGTATAGTTGTGACACATCACAAATATAAAACATTTCAAACGGCTCATTGCAGGCTTAGTTTCCTGAAGACGGGCTGTATGACAGTTTATCATGATGGAAAAATAAATTATTATTTTTTGCAATCTGTTCACACATCGGAAATGATTGTAACATATTTTAAAAAATAAGCACCTTCAGTCAACGAAGCCCATTTTCCAACACAACACAGACTCTAAAAAAAAAAAAGAATGTGCAGATGTTACATATTACCTTTAAGGTAGGGGAATCAAAATCATACATAATCACACTTTCCACTCCTTGGAAGTTGAGCTGCACTTCTCTTATAAAATGTCAACCTAATATCCTAATATCCTAATATCCTGTCATCTTCATGCCCTGCAGCAGTGTTACGTCCATCCCCTTTAATTTTGTGTTTTACCAAAGTCTGACATCTGCATTGGTACTTTTTGATTGCAGCCATGTGGCTGGTGATGCCTTTTTATGACAATTACTGTACGTAACACTTTGCCATATTCTTGAAACTGGCACCTGATCTGATCATGGCGAGAATACCTAAATACTAGGTGGTATGGTTCAAAAGCCATTGCCAATCCAGGAGGCTTTAGAGAACAACAACATTTGACTGCATGGATAAGCATTGATAAGTACATTCACAGGATGATCTCTTTACTCTCCATGTCAAAGAGGCACAGTAGCCCCTGATCAAAGCAATCAGCACTTCATACTTGAAGCTGCAGCACATCCTCCTTACTTTGAGAGTCCCCAAGACACTGCACATCATATTTCTCATCATAATGCAGTGTTAATGCTTCAGGGCAATTTTTCTGCCCACTGCCTTTCCTCCTCAGCTGCTGAAGGGCACCCTCCTAATAACACATATATTTATTAATTTCATTAAGTCCATATGTTTCTGAACACAGAGGCAATCTATTCAGAGCCACACAGGCATATCTCTGGCAAAATTCCAAGGCAAACTCCTCATTCTCCTCTCTTCATACCACTAAGTACTGGCTGAAAGCCAGAGTGCAGGGCTGCATCAGCTCAGGCAGCTGGTGGGGTAGTATTATATGCAGCCACTCACAATGTCGACCTTTTCTAATGCAGGAGTCAGGTCTAAAGTAATTGACAAGTGTTGCTCTGTAAAAGCAAATCTGTGCTGCAAGACAAGCCTGGACCTCTGTGGCATCTAAATGTATTTTTTTTCTTTGTTTGTACGTTACTCTGAAGACCATTAATGCTTGTCTATTCATCACGCTGCAGAAAACCCTTCATGGGGGTGACTGTGAGTGGGAGTGGCATGCTTTTACATGCATTCATACTGCATTCTCTGAAAAGCGATTCCTATGCTTCAAATAGCATATTATTCTGCTGTGATTTGTAATTCAGTTACTTACTGTGACTGAATTATTGTGCCATGTCCATCTGTTTTCCATATGTAGGCCAAATTCTAAAAGCTTTTATCAACATAAAACATGTGCTTTACTGAGAGAATTGATTCCAGGACGCACTTTTTTCTTTGTAATACTTTGACTAACAAGCTCTGCTGACATTTAGCTTTAGATTCAGCTAGTTTTTATTTTATTTAATTTTTTTTTTGCCACTTAAATGCCATGCTTTCATGTAGTCATCACATATATAGCAGGCCTAAATGTGTTTTTTGCAGAACTAATTCAGCAGGTAATATTTAAATGTAAGCTGTAAACTGATTAGTAATTAACTAATAATTAATCTTGATTATTTGCTGCTGAAAAAGAAAAGAAACAGCTATTTTAGGCAACAGAAACAACTGGTAGCCACATCTTTAACTCTGTTCTATTTCTACTTGTGTCTATAATCCCAAACCCTTTGTTCCAGAGGTAACTATAAATATTGATTTTCTCTGGTAAATTGGAAGCCTCTCTTCCTGGATGCTAATGCCCACATCCATAGGGGCAAAGGTTTGATGAGTATGTAAATGAGGTGAATCATATGCTATGGCCTTCAAAGTCATCATATCTCAACCCAGGTGAATACCGCATTTTGGATAGACATGCTTAAAACAAAGATTTGCAATCAGACAAGCCGAAAATGTCTATTTGCAATGTGAAGGTCTGCAATGTTCTGAAAGCCAGTTTGTGGTGACACAGCGTATCGCTTATGTAGCAACAACTCTCTTTGCTCCAGTTGTAACTGCCAGCTTTTCAGGCTTTTTTGTAGCTGAATATGGTTTGCAGCATCTTAAACTATGACAGAGGATAGTGATAGTCAGATACTAAATACAGTTGCATCTCAAGTATTGATGAAATTGCAAAAACACTACTTTAAAAATGCAAGGATATTCCCTCAGCAGTTCTGTCATTCAGAAGAGTTGTTATCACCTCTAATAAAAAGAAAAAAAACACAAACTATTTAGACAGCATATCACCAAAAAGCTGATGATAAAGCCTTGCTTCTAGGTGACGGGTGAAATACAGTCCATAACTATTGAGAAAAATATACACTATATAACACTATGCTCTGAAAGTAACCATTGGCGAAGCAAAGTCACAGGCGATGCCATCATCCAGCTTGGGTGGAACTGAGAGAGGCAAGAACACAGCAGCCCAGCAACATATTAAATATTGGTTTCATCTTGGGGTTTAGACGGCACTCTGCGTCGTCACCATCAAAACATCAAATGGTGGAATATATTTGGGAAGAATGGCGTAACATCCCTCCTGAAGAATTCATAGACTTGTAGAATCAATGCCAAGGCACATTGAAGCCAATAGTGGCCCGAAGCTTATCTGTACCATCATAAAAGAAACATATGGTAATATATTTCCTATGCCTTTGCTTACCTCCCAGTGTGGCTGACAAAAGGAAGTGAGTCCCATACTTCCTGATCAGATTGTCAGTAATCATCTGGGTGGTGGGCCTGCGGCCCAGGAGTCGGATGTTCCTGATGAACTCAGGAGTCAGAGGTAATGGAGACTCTAAGAAATCTCTCCTCTCCACTGCCAAGTTGTTCACCTTCCATCTTCCAAACTCCCTGGCAGGAATCAGAGAAGAAAAAAAATTAAATTAAAAAAACATCATTACAAGAGCTGAAATGATCAGTTAGTTGATTCAGTTTATCAGCCGTTTTGATTAACTGGCTCCAGATTCTTACATGTGAAAATAAGCTTGTTCCTTTCTTTTTTAATTGTTGTAGATTGAACTTAGAGTTTTGTTGGTAGACCTAAAAAGGTCATCCTGGTAAAACCTTATATTAAAGTACACATCACACATCTTAACTAGTTGCTTATTAGCATACATATTGGTAGCATATTTGCTCTTTATTTGTCATTATATAGCATGCATTAATGCCTTATTTTGCATGGCCATATTCCACAACTTAATAATCTCCTAAGTACTGCTTATTGGTAAAGAAGTTGTTGTAAATGAATTATGATCTTAATGCGCTATACTCAGTATAAGCCTTTAAGGTCATAATACCACAAGATCATAATCATTTTTGAAAGATCATAATCATCTTTCAAAGGAAAGCACTACATGAAGAATAATAAAAAAACACCGCTAATTAGTCATTGCATAAATGGTTCCCTCTAAATTCCCTCTATTTCTTTATTGCAACAGCATTCATGACCATTCAAACTGCAAGTGTTTTGATGCAGAAAAAAAAGAGAGAAAAGAAGAGACATTCAACAGGAAAGAAAAAAAATGTTGTAGACAAGAACCCAGCATGATCGGGAGCTATATTTGTCACTTGGGACTGAAACATGCTCCCACTACACATTTGACAGATGTTTTCCTAATAGCCCATCACGACAGAGATATACATTGAAATGAATAAAGTACGAGGTGGTAAAAGAAATAGTCCCATTGCTCAAATAGAGAATGTGTTCTGTAATGAGAGAGAAAACAAGGTGGGAGCAACAATGTCATGAAAATGGTGAAAGCTGCCTGAGCACAGGAGTCTTCCCGCCTTTGTTCCCTTTTCATGTTTTTCTGTTTCCCTCTGATAAATAATATGTCTGATCTTAATCTTGACTGCCACTTCCATATATTAATCACTATTGCTCCATTTACTATAGTATCCGTAGACATATACCTATTCAATTGCAGCTGGCAGCTTTAAGATGATAATACAATATAAGTCAAGGCATAAGTAGAGGAGAAAATAATTAAGAATTTTAATAAAGCTTTGTATATTTTACAAAGCCTTTCTTTCTGCCTATCTCCCTCTTACAGCGTTCAGGCTACTGTGACTTTCTTCTTTTATGTAAAATCCTAACATACACACTTCAATTACATGAGGAAAAATAGATATGTCAAAGGCAAACTGAACTGGAGCAAAACTCAACTAAACAAAGAAGACAAATGTTCAGTCAATAAAGACAAACCTGGCACCCTGCATGTAGTATTTTCCCTAGTACTTTACAGCATTTGCCCAAGGCACAGCTCTTTGAACCGACAATACATTTGGCAGCGTTTTGACTCTTACGCCGAGTTATTCCACGATGAGAAAGTTCAAGGTGTTTAGTCAAAGATTTCTATGTAAAGTGCCCTTCACAGATTCTACTCATCTACTCTCAGTTCAACACTCAGCTTAACAGAGAGAGAGCACGCCATGAATTAAAATGAGGCCTGCGTGTCTTTGTTTGTCTGACATTACACATACAGTACATATATTTTGTTTCAAGAGGAGAGGTGTGCATGGCATCCTTCAACTAAATAGCTCTACAAAGTCATAAAGTCACTGTTGAGAAATGTAGAGTGAAATATTGCCTCACAATTACATTATGATGCATTTCCGTATTTGTTTTGCTGTTAAGAGCAACATTGATCATAGATACTGAAGCAGCAGGGAACGTTGACATATGCTCAGTGTAGCTCGTACGTGTTATGCAGATAGTAAAAATAGCTTTCATTAATTTCATTATTTGAGTTTTGATCCAAGACACTAATCACTGAGAAGCTTTGATCAAGCCTGGTGAGTATGAAGCTAATCACCAGAGAACCGTGATAAAGATGAAACTAAAGCTGCAAATTTTGTTATGTCTACAAAGCTTAACTGTAAGCTGTGGTATAAAATGTTAAGAGTTGAGATACGTTATGTCCAAGGCCAACTTGATAGTAAACGACAGCTTTAAAAAAAAAAACTGTTGCTAAATTATCTGTATAAAAATGACTCAAAATGACTCATCAGTGCATATCCCTATTATAAAGGCTCTGTCTTTTTTTTTTTTATTGGCAACCCATAACACCAAATATGTAGATTGAAGCTTAAACACACGCAATTGCCAGGCTGTTTAGCTCAATATCTCTGAAAATAAAATTAAACTAATTTCTTGAAAATGCTGCCACTTGCCCTGAGCCGGCGAGGCTACTCTGACCGCTGCTAACCTGCTGTCATAACAAACTGGATAAAAGAAACATCGGCAAAACTCCATATGACTAAGGCAGCACAAGATCAAAAATCCAAGGTCAAAACAGTTTGCTTTACAGAAAATATGCTCTGAGAACTGGCATTTGGCTCAGCAATTCCAAATTTGAACCTACGCTTCGGGGTAAAAAGCCCTTGAAAACATATCTTGTACAAACTCTTTTGCCGGAGTCAAAATGTCACTGGTTATTTCACATCAGATGCATTTTGTGTGTCTTCCGTGGAGGGGCCAATTGCCGTCATTATGGTCCTTCAATCATGACTTCAGCCGTGAATATTTTGAGCTTGGCCTAAATACTTGTTGCTCTTCATATAATGGAATTTTAATGTAGGAGTGTGCTACTTTAACTGGAGCAGTGGAAGGAAGGAAAATTATATAACACATGACATGACATGACACGCGCAGGAAGCCAGGAAACGTACTTTTACACATAAAGCAGTTCCTGCCTGCAGCTCCAGTTTGTTTTCAAATGCCGTAACAAAGTGTGAAGTGAAATCTACATGACTTCCACATGACTTTTTCTTAACCTTTTGATAAAGAGCTGAACCGCACACATAAAGCTTTTTTACTGTACATTTGCAGCAGACTTTTATCATATATTTTTCTTTTTTTTTTTTTTATAATCCATGTGCACGGGGATAAAAGTCAAAGTACACGTCTGTCACAAACAGCTAATCCTTGTATAACATTTTAATTCATCCACTTCATTTTGATTCAGTTTTTTTTTTTTCAATATGGCTGACGGACGCAGAGGAAAAGGTCACGGACACAATGCTATGGAAAGGAGACAGCTAAGAGAGTATCTACATTATAAACTCTTTATATACTCAGACAACTTTAGATCATTTAATCTCTTTAGTCTCATGAAAGCCCTTCTGGTTTCAAGTGCCGCAAAATAGCATTGGCTCCAATCATTACGATACTTACATGGGATTGCTGTTCTCAGTTTATGTATGTACAATGTGTCTGCCCCTGTTAAATAAACCACAAAAGAACACTTATTCATGGTTTGCCTTTTATCTTTAACGGTATATTTTTAAGGAACGTGTCTGGTTTTCAGAAGCTGTTTGCTTTAAGCCACTAAATTCACTAGCTTGTCATCAGAGACACGACGTAGACACTGTATATTTTCCTACATAGTAAGTTCCTGTCCATATGTAATACATAAAGGTGGATATTAACGTTATGACATTTGAAATTTGGGGCACAGAGGACATATAAAACCGTAGGGAAAAAGGGACCGATATTAAGTTTTTTCTGTATATCTAAAAGTAATAACTGACACTACTCTTCATGAAATTATTTTCTCGCAAAGGGGTTTTCTCTCATGCACCTTGAACTTAATCGAGCAGCAGCTGATATCTTTTTCTTTTCTTTTTTCTTTTTTTTTTTTTTTCACCAACAGTGATAGAAAGCCAGGAGAACTGTGGAAAAATTCTGTTTTATTGATGTGTGGGCTGGCATTAATGTGTATTCAGGATGTTGAGGGGGAGAAAAATGCTGCAATAAAACCCACCTACAGAGAAGTAACCCATTTTAGTGTCTGTAACTTGAACTAATTAAATATGTACTTGCAAAATTAAGATACTGTTTGAAGACCAATTCCATTTGATGTTTTTTTTTTTAAAAATGCAACGATATTAGGCCAGAGGCAAGTTTGATTTGATTTTTTTTTTTTTTCCAAGCACTTTCCTCTCCATCACAAATCAGTATAGAAGTGGATTTCATAAAAAGGCAGTCGGGAAGTCACAGACACATATCACGTCTGTAATTATTGTACAAGATCAGTTGTGATTACTTATATTATACTAATATAAGTTTAAATTATACTAATTTCTCAGGGAGGCTACAGGAGTTTGGAGCCAATTTCTGATATCCGTCTGACACTGCCCCTAATTTACTCACAAAATAATTCTGATATGAGAAGAAACAATTGGGAAACGTGTTCGTCAAAGAGCCTTCTACCTTTTTAGAGATCACTCTGTTCCTTTTAAAAGTTTCCTAGCAATGTCAGGATATTTTTTTTTTTATAAAGCAAAAGGAAGCACCCTTTTTATGTGCAGATCAAAAGCCAAAAGGAGCTATGAAAAAGTGAATACGACTAATTGGTTTGACTGACGGATAGTATTTGTGGAATTCTATTATTTGACAGGAAAACAAACACTGAGTAAAATATGTCAAAAATATTGCCCAGTCAGTCAAAAAGCTGCACTTTAAAGTAAAATCTTCAGTGTTAAATTATCACAAACAACTTGAACAACCTCGGCTGCTGATGATGGATGGGGGGAGTATGGCCTTTTGAAAGGGTATATATCACATTAAACCAGAAGCAACGAGGAAACACACAAACACAGAGATGTTTGAGTGATATGTAGTGTAAATTACCCAGAATTTAAATCACTCCAGGCTCGTGGATTTGCAATGTACATTGATTTAATTTTCTGTTTAATAATCACAAATCTAGACAGTCATTCACACAGTGTTAAGCAGAAACTGCAGTCAGAGTGTGGGAAGTAAACATAATGATGTTAAATGGATATATGGTACCCACTGACCTTTTTGCTGACACTGTAGTATTCAGACAAAGCCTTTGACTAATCTCTTGCTCAGATATATCTACTGTAGCTATTAATCTTCACCTCATTTCATGCCATACAAATAAATGACCTCTTCAAATGGGACACTGTGTCTCTTGAGTTCCACTTTGCAGCTTGAAAGCACTGGTTCAAAGCTACAGCACGTTTGGTGGAAGAAAAGAAAAAAAAAAAAAAAAAAAAAAAAAGAACAAATACACAGGGAAGGCCGGGAGAGAGTAGAGAGCATAGAACAGGTATAGAAAGAGCA